>JABUQX010093609.1:15000-62500 GCA_015478945.1 Trachelipus rathkii | reverse complement strand
ATACTAAGTATTACTATATATATCAACATATTAATATACAAATTATATATTATAATAATATATTATATCTATGATCATAGGTATATATATATAAATATATAATGGAATATATTACTTATATAATAACTTATATAGATTCAATACATAATATCATAAATATAAATAGTATATATATACTATTTATATAGTATATTTATCATATCTAATATATACGTATAATACCCTATTTCTATATAACTTATAGCTTAGCCTGATACTATATAATCATCAATTTAAGTAAATAAAGCCCTAATATAGTGTACTCATCACAGTATCATATTTAGTAAATTCTAAAGCGAATGTACTAATTGCCAATTGTGGTTTATATAAAAAGAAAATATAATTAATAATGCCTTGTGGGAATATCTTTATTTGTCCTACTTCAAAATAAAAATAGTTCCTCAACGAAAGCAAAGTGTTCCACATTCTCTTATGCTATTTTAAATGAGAGATGCAAAGAGTAAAAAATCGGGTGAAAGAAAAGCTGCACGCAGGTAAACTAAATCAGACACAATTATAATGTGAATGTGTAATTTTAAGTAAAGTAAAATAAGAAATTGAAATCACAAAAGCTTTCAATAGCACATGGTAAATGTATTTTAATATTAACAAATCCTTTACCTACAAGTAAAAAAAAAAAGTAATTGAAAAATACTGAAAGTAAAATTGAAACATTAAATAAAATTGGAATAAAAATTAAAACATGTCATCAGAACTAAAAATAGCAACAATAATGGTAAATATAATAATATTAGTTGTAAGAAACTTGCGATTAAAGTTATGTAATTCATGTAATCTCAAGAAATAAAACTTTTAATCAACATGAATGGGAAAATATAAAAAAGCTATTCGTAAATAGAAATTGAACATTATTTTTAATGACAGAATTAAAATGAAAAATCTTACAATTTTGATAGAATATTTAACTCAAGTAATAAAACAGTTATTAATGACTTTTCAATTATTGAAAATTTTACAATATAGTATAAAATAAAATATTACCTTTCCATGTGAAGTATAGACTTCCGAGTTAAATGTTCAAAATATGGGAAAGAATTTCTCCTTTACATATTATTTTGTGAGAAAGAGTGGCTTGAAGAGATAAGATGAATAATGTTCCGTTTTACTTGGAAAAAGAACTTCCATGGCTTAGTGTTTAAAAATGTTACACAAGTCTTGCGCGATGTTATCTTTCCCGGAAATGAAAATGATTTAATACACCTTTTCTGAGAACCTTCTATATGATCTGTTTGCCTTAGCAATGAGAAGTCTTATGTTTAATATTAAGATTTTCAAAACTATGTAAAGTATGCTTTAACGATTTTACATACGTTAAAAATTGTTTGTTGGAAAATATCACTTATATACATATATATATAGTCTATTATACTATATATTATAGTAGTATTATTTGACGTAGTCCGTCAATATAACTTTCTGGATCATTGCCATAGAGTTTCGGATATTAAAAGTAAATAAGTCTGTAGCTCACAATAATATAGATTATAGATAAAAAGTACATAAACTCTGATCTATACAGATTCTAATATATAGATATCTTTAGTCAAAAATATAACTTAATGACATAATATTATTGAGATACGCCCTAGAGTATTGCAAGATAATGAATCTTCAGCTTAATAGTAATCAGAAATACTCAATGTTTTACTGGATACTATCAAAAAGCACTCATGAGATTCTAATATCTCATTATTAGCCTTATTATCAGCCATATAGTAGTTATTGATATAACTCACTGCGAATTGAGGTGAGTTAAAAAGTCAGAGTATGATAGAGTTATTTATATATTGTTCCTTTCGATGTTGAAAATTATACTTGACTCAGTATGCCTGTGTGAGTTATATTCATTACTCAGTTTTATGATAAGGCATTTCTAAATATATATAAATATATAATTATATATATAATATATATATATATATATATATATATATTATAACATAATATATATAGTATATTATATATATTAATTATATAATATATATTAAGTATATTAATATTATAAATAATAATAATTATATATATATATATATAGATTCTATGAATATATATATATATATTAATAATAGATATATTATATAATATATATAATATCTCCATATATAGTATATATATATATAAATATTGAATCATATAATTATTATATATATATATTAATATTATATATATATATAGATTATATATATATACTATATATATTTATACTATATACTATATTATAATAAATATATATAATTTATATATATAGATATATATTATATATATTAATATATATTAATGATTAATTTATTAATATATATATTTATATATATATATATTATATAGTATATTTAATACTATATGTAATAATAAGTTTAATAATAATATTTTATATCTGAACCAGTAACATTAAATATTAAGCTAAGACAGTGAAAAAGATAAAGAGTTGAATGAAAAAAAAAGACTTTGGATATTCTATAAAAATTATATAGACACTCAAATCAGAATAATACATTGAATTATTATATAATTTAGACATATAATAGGAAGAAACCAATTATGTTTTAATTTCAGAATTCTTATATATTAATCTTATTATTATTATTAATTTTTTAATATAATTATATTATTATTATGAATTATTATTATTTATATATATATTAATATTAATATTTAAGATAAAAAAATAAGTAGTTATAAAATTATATTTACTTTATTAATTTTATGGGTTGTTTATTATTTATTTTATTAAATAATCTATTGTGATTGCTCTTCTTATTTTATCAACACTATATATAGACATTACTAACATTACATTACTAATATAATCTATATCAATATATATATAATTATATATATATTATTAGTTATATTATATATATATTAGTAGATTGGAAACATATTATAATTGTAGTTTATTTTAATATTTAAATTATTCAGTTAATACGATCATAATAAATCTATGACTGATAGAACAAAGATATTTGAAAATGAGTTTTCCTTTCCCTCTTTTTATTCAGTATATATATATTATATGATATATAAATATATATACGTATATATATTATATAATATATATATATTATTAATTAATATTATATTAATATATTATTATTATATAATTATTATATATATTCAGATATTTGCGATTTTATTATATAGTCCTGAATATCTTCTTAGTAGTAGCATATAATTTAGATTAATATTATATAGTATATATATATATTAATAAATATATATATAATATATTATATATATATTATTATATATATATTATATATCATTATAATTATAATAATATATATATAAGTATATATATATATATAATAACATCTATGTATATGATATAATATATAGATATAATTATATTATTATATATAATAAATATATATATAATATATATATATTATATTATAATAAAATATATTAATATTATTAATTATATATATAAATATATATAATATATATATATATTATATAGACTGTATTATATAATATATATATAGTATTATATAGATAATTATCATATATATTAGATAATTTATAAATAATATTAATATATTATAATATATATATTATATATATAAATTAATTTATATATTATATATATATATTATTAAGTTAATATATTTATAATATATAGTATATAATATAATACATATATATATTGGTATATATATGATATATATATATATTAATTATATATATATATTATTTAATTATAATATATATATATATATTAATATTAATATATATTAAAATTTAAATATATATGTTATATATAATATTATATATTAATATATATATATGTTTTATTATAGTTTTGTTATCTCTCTCTTCTCTCATATATATTATAATATATATATATATATATATAAATATATATTATATATAATAATATATATATTATATATAGTTAATATATATTAATATAATATTATATAATTAATATAAATATATATAGTACGCTATATATATATATATATATAATATATT
Organism: Trachelipus rathkii; assembly: GCA_015478945.1. Lineage (NCBI taxonomy): Eukaryota > Metazoa > Arthropoda > Malacostraca > Isopoda > Trachelipodidae > Trachelipus > Trachelipus rathkii. The sequence goes on along the minus strand of JABUQX010093609.1, from coordinate 58,465 downwards.
ATTAATAATATATATATATATATAATATTAATACTATATATTTTAATATGTAGTATATTTATATTATATAATATATATATATATTATAAATTATATTAATAGTTTAATATATAATAAATTTATTATACTATATTTCATATAATAATATAATATCATATATTAATATAAATAATACTATACTATATATATATTAATATATTATATACTATATATATAATTATATATACATAATAATAATATATATATATATATAGTAGTATAATAATATATATATATGATAATATTATAATATATTGCATGTCTAGTATTTAAACTTTTTTAGACATTATTAGAATTATTATGGTATGTTAACAATGTAATAATATTCTTTATTTTACATTTTTAGTATAAATTAGTTAATTATCATTATGCATTAATAAAATGAGTAGTGTACTGTTATAGCTTCCCCTTCCTCAAGATTTGAACAAAGTGGTGATATACACATATATAGCCGTAAAAGAGTGTGAGGCATAATAAGATACCATAGTTTCGAGTGCGAGTGATGTTGAGTATATGACAACCCTTACTGTAGCAGTACATCACGATGTATAAGAGAGATCGTAATGCTGTTTATTTCCATGGAGTAGAAGGATATCTTGAGATATAAGATTAATGATAACTGAAGTAGTCATAGTAAATTGTGTTTAGATATGTGGGATTATTGAATACGCTTAGTATTAAACAAAGCTTTTAGTTGTTTATATAAGTCCCATAAAACTCAAAAACATCAGTGTAAATAACAGTAATAGTACAATTATATTTATAAGGCTGATAAGGGATAGTTTCTAACTATGTAGTAATTTATATGAATACTATTTGTATTTGAAGGGAAGTTATGAGATTTACAGATTACATATTAATATTAATATTATATTATAAGTTAATTATTTAAGTTCGAATAGAGCGCGTCGATAGTAGATATGTATAATAGTAAGTACTAATTATATTTTAGTGAAGAACAATAGTGCGTATAATAAGTAGTAGGTATATGTCGATCATATCTTTAAATTGATAATAGAATATGAGTAAAGAGAGATAGATTTATTCAGGCTTATGCAAACAGTAGATATGATAGATCTTAATACATGTTATGATATATGTATGTGTGATAGATTCTTAGATACTTGTATAAATCTGATAATTTATAAATGATTATAATCATCGTGTCACAAGAATAAATTTGAGATTGAGTGAAAGTGATATATGAGTATATTATCACTATATATAATCATCGTATCTCTCAGTTATTTTATTCTCTCTCTTTCAAATTATTATGGATTATGATTATAGAATTAGATATGTATAAGTCATGATGTCTGAGTTGAGGAGATTATGTGGTAGAAGAAGAGACTGCGGTCAGTCCGTGAAGCTTATGTCACTATGCACGGTATTATAGCTTAGATTATCTCTCGTCTCTCTCTCTCTCTCGATCTACTCTCATCTTCTCTCTCTCTCTCTCTCTACATCATACTCATCTCTTCTACGTCGTCTATTCATCTACTCTGCGTCTCATGCTCTCTATAATCGTAGCTCTTAAGATAAATCTATAATGAGTAGGTAATGTGTGAATGAAGACAGTCTCTCAGTTGTAAAGCTATACTCGTTACTATGTAGAGGTGAACAATACTGATAACTAGGTATATTGAATATATTAGGATCTATTATGTTGAGTGTATTAAAGGAAGAATGAGCAGAGTGTATAGTAATAAGTTATTGTGAATGTATAAGAATGTGCTGCATTAAAAATCCTGTAATGATTATAAGTGATATACTTATATAATATATATATATATAAGTATCTTGTGAATTGAGAATATATTACAATGAGGTAAAGTTGTTACTGTGTTAATGTATACCTGAAACTATGTCTGAAATAAGAGATTCATTATATATAGAACAAATCATATAAGCGTATTAGTGTAGATATGACATAAATTGAGTATAAAAGGATATTAATAGCTAATAGGTACCTTTGCTTGTGGTAATATAATGTATTTATAGATATATAAATAAAAGTATAATTGAGGTGTTATTACATATTGTAAAAGATGTAATGATAGTCTGGGTAATCAATATAATAGTGTGAATAATAGTACTTGAGAATTCGACCTCTGTAGAGACTGAAAAAATGAGAATATGAGCATAAAGAATCCTGAAAAGAGAATGAGTTTCAGAGCAAAAAGAAAGGTGCATAAATTGTAATAGATATAGATTGTGCCCATCACTATGGGGCCTAGGAATTACCTAACTTGTTACATTGAATATGCCTAGCGAGGTCCATCCCAGTACCTGTAGTAAACCTCCTTTATGATTAATTATTAGACTTACAGAGACAGACAACACATAATCTCACGAGAGTATAAAGTCTAAAAATCAAGTACAAGAGTGTACATATGGGCATCTTCTTACCACTAGCCTCCTCTCAATTATTTCACTTCTAATCAATAATATTTCTACAAAAAACATAACAATATTCTGCGCGTGCATTCTCACAGATTATAATTATGTGTTATCTTATTAGTTAATATGTCAGTATCTATTAACAAAGCTAAAATTTGTTATTTATCTTATAAAGCAGTAGTATTAATGATTAACAAGTATGTTAATTAATCTATAAAAAGACTTCAATTATACTATTTTATAAGTACAACTACTCCTAGCTACGTAGATCCGATCTGGGTAGTAAGATTATAAGCTCTGTTACATTTTATTCTTATCAATACTCTTGATTACCCTGCCACCATCTACGTAAATATACGTACATACATTATCAGCATTCATACTTAGTGACAGCAACTGTTCTTATCCTAATCAAATAATTCATGTAGAAAGATATTTCTAGCGAGCTCAAAAACTTATGATAAATAATTTCAATCATTTCGCAATCAGTTGTACAACAGATCTTACTTTATCATATTAAGAAGAAGATAAAGAAATGCTACCTTGACAGATCAATTTAAAATGGTAAGTAATAATAATCAATCCAATCATCATTTCTATAAATGTAAATTTCAATAAAACTCTTAAGAGGAGTACTAGTAATCATAGATTCGTACTAATACCATATATTCTTAGCACGATAATACTTATATATAAAATAATTTACACTAGAATATAGAAACAAATATATATTATACTTATACTAGTTACTCAATTATACAATAAAGATTATTATGCATCTTAATTTTATCCTACAAAATCCACTCAGAAAAGATGTTCCCCTACCCTGAAAGCTCTAAAAACATCCTATTTATAATAGACATCACATGAGTGAGTATAAAAGAACAACATATATGCTTACAATACTAAATAATTAATTCATCAAAGTACTACTAAGAGTATAGTTAAGAGAGCTCAAAGTAAATATAATTATTTATTAGTAAAATATATAATTACATTTTATATATTTTATTATAATTAATAAATTTGATACATGATTGCCTAATCTATATGTATTTATATTAAAGTAATGAATATAATATATTTATTAATATATATAGATTATAATATTTAATATATATATAATTATATATATATATATTAACTAAATAATATAACTAATAATATATTATAATTAATATATATATATAAAGTATATAATTAGTATATATATATATATATACACTATTATATATTATAGTAATATATTATATATATAATATATAATATATATATATATAATATTATATATGTAATATAAAATACAATAATATATATAATATCAATATATAATATATAATATATATATATATTAATATATTAATAATATAATACTATATATATTTATATATATAGTAATATATAATATAAATTATAGTATATATATTATTATATATTATATATTATTATTATAGTATTATATAATATTATATTAAAATATATAATGTAATCCACTGGTGTATAGGTTAAAAAGCGTGGAGAATACTACTAATAAGAATTAAGTCTGCCAAGTTTAGACTAGATATTAGTAATTATACAGACAAGGTCACTAAGTGAAAGATAATTGGGAAAATATTATAAGGAGTTTGTGTTCCAGATTTTATCAGATTGAAGTATTATATTGATATTTATCGGAGCAAAATGCGAATTAAAGCTGAGTCAAGTAGAAATGATATCAAAATAGGATAGTAATTGTGAATAAGACAAAGTCATTGTTATGCAAGAGCCCTTTTCAATGAAGGAAGATCCACGACTGGAAAGTTCAGAAGAGCGATGTTAATTGTCAATAAGACGTTTAGTAAATTCAGAGAGTGATGCACTAATTAATTCTATCATGGGTAGAGATACGAGTAGATAGATATGAGGATATGATATATAGAAGAGATATAGAGAGAGAGAGAGAGATGAGAGAAAGAATAATGAATATAATAATAGAGATAGTAAATAGATAATGATGATAGATAGATGATAGAGAGAGAGTATGAGAGAATAATATATAATAGTATAATATATAATATAAGATAGATATAAGATACTGATATGAGGAGAGTAAGATGAGTAATGAGAGATGAGAGAGAATTAATATATGATAAGACGAAAATACACCTCACTTATATCAGGAGCGACTCCTGCACTCTCGTAGCGTACTCTTACAGCTCTCAGTACGAGAGTGAATTATATACGAACTCATTTTACATAGTGGAATAAACATTCATCATCTCGTCACAAAGAGAAAATCATATGAGTTTGTCAATTCGTGGAGTAGACAAGGTTTTCTCAAAAAGAAAATCCCAAAACCTTATAGTGGCAATGAGAGTATATAATATTAAAGAAGAGTAGACACATGAATATCTCTATATCACTCGAGATCACACAAAGAGAGACACAGACATAAACTCTCAAGTATAAATATTGAATGTACATAAACCATAATATATTGAAGTATAGTCTTCACAGTACTAGCCTATATCGTATGATGTCGTTGTATAAAGCTTTTATATGTAGTAAATATAAACATGAATCTGTAACTATATTATATAACAATCTGAAGATCATGCGTTTTTAAGATAAATGATATAAAAACTCAATATTTAATTTATATGGTAAAAAAGTTACTTAACAAAATGTTTGAACTGATTTATAACCAAAGAAAAATGAGAAGAGTAAGTAAATATTATGTGTAGAGATCAAACAAGTTATACTAAGCAGAGGATTATACTAAATTGACTCATGGATATAATATTTAATAGAGATAGAAAGACTCAAGTATTGACACAGAACGCTGAGTATAAGAGAAAAAGAAAGACAGTGATTAGAAGAAAAGACTCACCTATCTTAGGGAACATCCAATCTATGATTTATAAGTTTTAAAGAGATGTATGGATCTTTAACAATAGATGCTAAAAGATGACCAGAAAGGAATATATTCAAGAAGAAGGTCACAAATATAAAAAGATAAGTACCGAAAGATAGAGGTTAGTATAATCACAAAGCTTTGGCTACAGACTAAATCGTAATATGAGCTTCCAATATATCTAACGTCAAGAGAAAGATGTAATAAACGAATTGCATAATAGGAAAGAAGATAAGAATAGTAAAGAGAATAGAGTGATATATCACTCAGATAGAGATGCAGTTTATATTTTTTTAACGAGGTCTTATCTGATACCGCTATTAGAACATAAGATTATAGAATATTGAGTATGTTTCAAATGACGCAGGAGAATGATAGATTATCGAATAATTAATATAGAGTATACAAATTAAAACCGTAGATAGATAGTTTAGAAGGGTGAGATTATTCATATTTTCGACACAGGACACTAGAACTCAGCGCACATTTCTCAGTTAGGAAGGTGAAGTATCGAGTAATAAAAGAGAGAATGATAAGAGTAATTACTAGTTATATATTTATACGGGGGGAAATAGGGGGGTATAAAAATATGGGGCCAAAAAAAGAATAATAAATAATATATAAAAAAAAAATAATTAAATAAATTATACTCGTATAAAGGATGAACATAAGTTTTTCAAGAACCTAATATTATTTATAGTACGAATAACCTAATTCAGGAGACCTTAGTACCTTACTTTAATGTTAGACTCAGGTAGATGACTTAAGAATTATTATATATACACATTATAGAGAAGAAATCCAATATTAGGCATAATGTATATGAAGGGGATGTTAGGACAGTTAGGAATAGACTCCGAATCGTACTATATAGTGAGAATTTAGGGAGGCAAAGGTTTATGAGAAAGATATTTCATACTATAGATAAAGTAGGAGCATAATAAAACAAGTAGTTTCCGTCGAAAAGATACTAAGAGAGAGAAATAAGAGAAGGAGTAACATAGTTAGAAGATGGCATTCTATGTTAAATAGCAAAGAAAGATAAATTTGTTGTAAACCCGAAAGATTATTGAATAAACTACAGAGAAAAGAGATTTTCTATATGTACGTATAATATAAGCTGTTATGATATTATGGAATGAGAGTTTAGTAACGAAGTACTATATTCGGAGGCAGAGTCCCTGAGGCGTGATAAAAAGCATTGAAAACAAACGGAGTACTAAACCCATGATTCTTAAGTTTTAAGATTGGAAATAGTAAGAGAATATAGAGAATGTTAATCAGTCTATATCTATGGACAAGAGGAATAACATTGTTAATTTAGCTTGGCACACTCTAAGGATCTCTCCCACCTGAACCAATTGTCATCTATTTAGAGAATCAAAAGTTATCTACTATAAAGAATGATTATCTACCAGTTAGCAGCACCGAGTTGACCAGAAATGTATCATTACTAGCCGTATAGACGGGAGCTATATTACAATAAGAGTAAAAGGAATAATATAATAGGAACAAGAGTAAGAAGTATAATCGAAGAAATCAGAGGAGGAAGAACATAATATAGTAATAGATAATGAGAGTAAAATATTGATTACTAGAGATAGAAATGTCTAATAGATAATATGTTGGAGGTTACATCTATTTATACGTCATGGGACACTGAATAAGGAAGTACTTAGCAACAAACGCTAGTCGATGAATTTATTAAATTGCATGAACAAGATACTGCAGACACGAGAAGATAGTATACTATGAAAGAATGAGAAGAGAAAGTTACTGGAGCTGGAGTGAACGTTGAAATCGAAGATAGCGGGGAAATTAGGAAAACGGAGAGAAATTAGACAAATGAGTCTCTCTGGACTTTTACGTCGACCAAAGAATAATATTAAATCAGATGAGATTAAGAAAACATTATACAAGAATAAATGCCTTAAGTTGAATATTAAATTAGAATAAGCTAGATCCAATTAGTATAGAATAAATCGGAAGACTTCTATCCGAAGTTAGACTGAAGAATCAAGACATCATATGTTCCACATAGGCGCAACAATTGCCGTTTGGCTGAAAATGAGGATAGAGACAGTAAGAGAAAAGACTAGGTTAAGTTGATTATCAGAACGATCAAAAGCATAGAGTGATATTCGCTACGAACTATCTGCACAAGGTGAAGATGAAATCGTTCCACGAAAAAGCACGTTTAAAAATAATTGGATAAGAAGAAAGTTTAATGAGAAGAAGATAATAGAACGGCATCAATGCAGGTTACTAGAAAGTACCGATAACGGCCATCAACTATCTACCACCGTGGACTACTCAGCCAACATCACCATAAATTAGTATTAATGTGGGAAGAGGATACTCGGAGTAAGGATTATTTAATTTAGTGAAAATTCGCTGATTCCCATTAATCTGGCCGTTTCCAAATGATTACTCTATGATGATTAGCCATTTTTATTACTTTTCATATTTCTTGTTATCGTTAAGATAAAATAGAATATGATATTAATTTTTTGATTATGTATACTGAATGTGTGAGTACTATTACAAAATAAGTCCACCTATATCTAGTTTATATCCTCTCTACTAACCTTTCAGATATGTATGATAGAGATGTAGTGTAAAATGCTCTCTCATCAGACAGATTACACGAGAATAAACCATAATACACAAAATATATTTTCTCACAGATAAAAAGTAATAAAAAATGGAAAGAAACACTCACTGATATAATCCTTGAGATGTAATTTCACGAATGAAAGTTTACGTGTATTTCAATGATAGTAAGCCTCTCCTCATCTCGACATATTAAGCTGATACCCTTAATCCTACCTTTTTGAGCAGATAATGAGAGTCAAACACCCGAAGTTGAGTGATGTCACGAGAAGATCGAGAGCCGTTATTCTTATGAACCTTTCTAGCTTAGTCTATGTGAATGTACAGCGCCTAACTGTTTTTTGGTCTATATATTATATCCATACAAAAATAAACATAAAAAAATTACATTAAAAAAAAATAAAACACAAATTTCAGTATTGAGAAGATCGATTTCACCACTAACTCATCTCACGCAAAAAAAATAAATCAATCAAATCTCTATAATCACCGAAAACACACATAATATTATCTTATTGATCTTCTGATAAAACATAAACTCTGAGTCATTTGTTCATAGTATAAATGAAACAACCATTATTAAATTTGAAGACTTCAAATATATAGTCTCTATCCTCAATTTTAAACCAAAAGGAGCGTGTTCTGCGTATGTGGACAACGACATTTTCTGATCTCATGTTTTATTACTGTTTCTTGTTTGACCCGTAACTACTTTCACTAAAAGATGCTATTTCATTTAACTCATATATTTGTATATTTAGCTATTCTATTAATCTTCAACTTAATTCATTTATTCTGTAAATGTTTTCTAACTCATCTGATTATCTTTTATTCTTTGGCTACTTAAAGTCCAACTTAGAACTCATTCGTTCTTTTTCCCCTTTCACTGAAATTCCCATTCTGATTTCAACGTTCACCAGCGCCAGTAACTTTTAGCAAATTATAAATACGAGGTATTTTACTGCTCATAATTAATGAAAATTTTGACCAAATTTTTATTTTGGCGCAAAAGCATGTATCTTATATAATTAATTATTGTTCAATCAAATGAAGCAATCAATTGAATAATTTCTCAATTAGTTATTAGTTCACCATCAAATTATTATTTTATTTTCCTTAATATGTTAAGTCTCTTTCCTCCTCTGAGATCTCCTACCCAATTACCTTCTATACTCTAGTTACCATAATATATATATATAAAGAATACTATATATTATATCTCTTCATGTATATTAGCCCGTCTAACAGTACGATGATAACATTATTCTGCAACTTTACTAGTAGTGCTTGTACTTAACTGGATCAGAACATTGATCTAGTTACGTACTTTTTTTAAATTTCTATTAATATGTAGTCATATTATATAAGTTGAACCTATATGGATTCATGGAGAGATCCTATATACTAGTTAGATAGTGCTACCCAAAGCATTAATTATCACTAATTATTCCCTCTTTAATCTAATTGAGAGGACGTAATCTATATTACTTCTCCATTTCCAACGATAAAATACTAAGCAAACCTTGGTTAGCTCCGATTCGTATTCAGTGTCTTTATCGCCACAGAGGACTCTGTCACTTCTCGAGGAATTTAAAGCATTCAGTCTTTATAAAAACTCCAATAAAATTCATACAGCTTGATATTATTCAGTAACTAATAGAATACGTCGTTTCTCTATAGATAGTTTATTCAATAAATCATTTTCGGTTCTCTACTTACTACTATCACCTTTCTTGCATTAACAAAGTAAAATGCCAACTCAACTATATATATATCATATCCTCTTTTCCTCCCTCTAGTATCTTTCGACGCACACTTCTGTTCTTATATGTTATCACTACTTACAATGACTGGAAATCTTTTCTCATAACTTGCCCCTAATTTCCACATAATTAGACGATTCCGGAGCTTATACCTACTGCTCACTACCTTTAGACCTAAACATACAATATGTACTACCTAAATATTGGAATTACTATTCACATAATGATTAGATTATTATGTAACTCGTGCTGAGCTTACATTAAAGAAGTCGTAATAGGTATTACCTGAATTGGTATATATTCTATCACCTAATAGTTATAGATAAAACATTTAGTTTCATTCCACGATATGCTATTATATCTAACCTATACGTACTATTACCTATACTTATCTATCATTATATTTACTTATAATTCATTCACCTATTACCTACTGGAAAGTCACTAGTATATCAGTATACTTATTACTGATACGAAAAAAGGAACGTCACCTATTCATAAGATGTTAAAACACAAATCTGAAATACTAAACGATACTTGACATAATATTATATGATCATAATTATTAACTACTAATAATACTATTATACGTAATCATCTCTTCACTTTTTCAACTATGCAGATTGAGAATATATCATACTACTCTCAATTTCTATCTATATCATAATGTTCCTTATCAAGTTATTATTTACCCATATGTGAGTACATAATAACGTCTACTACTAGTTTTTTATATCTCTTATATATCTGTACTTTCTCTGATTCTCTAAATATTATCTCTACTAATCTGTAAAATAATATTCTTATTTTCTCGTCGATGATAGATACATGATACTATAACTCTGAATAACCTTTACTTTATTAGATCTAAGCCTACTCAATAGCACTTTATATTTAACATTTAGAAGAACCTCAATCTTTATCACACTCTTAATGATTTAGAATACAATAATCATATGCCTCTCTCTTCAGATCTCCTATACTATCGAATTTACTGTCTAAATTCATTCTTTAAAGCTATTATATTATAATAATATCTAAATAAATGCACTCTCATCCTATAAACCTGAATTTTAATAATAAAAATTATTGTGCTCTATCATCAGCTGTTCTTCCTTTTCTTACCCCTCTTCCTCTTCATACTTTCCTGCTAATAATTTGTCTTAATCTTATCACGCACGCTTTTTACAGTGTTCTATTTCCAGACTAAACTAGTTTCATGAGCGCGCACCTCGTTTCCGCGTTAATATTTCCCTAAGATTCACCAAACCATTCTCGGTCCAAATTATTTGATAGCTTAATTAATGAGATCACTCACTTTACACCATAACATCACATATCAGCTTCATTATCCATACGTCTAACTCGTGACCGTGTACATTGCAAATATTTCCAATTAAAGAGAGTATTGTTTTCATAATCTCTCAATACGCCTATCACGGTCATTTTTTTAGCCATTAGGACATAGTGCATATATCACACAACCATTTAATACATCTTTATATACCTACATTGCAAACTAACATACTCTAAACCTTACGCTCATATACTTATAAAATTACTTACATGGTTCTTCTCTCTGTGATTCTTTATTTTGATAGACTCTTCACATTTATAGTATTTCTGTTCTAAGTCTCAGGCATGCTTCTAGAGAAGGTATAGAGCAAGATTGAATTCCCTTCTGATATATTATATTATCTGAGGCGCCTGCAGAATTCACTTATACGCCACATTCACTTGCTTGTCTTATCATTTGAAGGTGAGATGTGTTGTTCTCACTTGTATAATGATATGGAATTATTCACTCACGCAGCACTCCGATTGTACAATCTTAAAATCTAGTGCTTTTCTGATCTTAATCAATTCCTCTCTCTACTCTATCTCTTCATCTTCATTCTATCATCATCGATATAATCTCTCTTCTCATCTTACTTACTTCATCTCTCTCTCATTCTCTCTTATCCTCTATCCTCTCATCTCTACCATCTCTATTAGCATCTCTATCTCTTACTATCATCTCTCTCCTCTCACAATTATTCAAACACAGTTAAGAACTATTGCATGCACCTCTTGATTCAACTTCTATGAATTTATAACATCGATTTATCTGAACTACTTCCCAAGTCGCTACTATCTCCATTCATTGAGTTAACAGACTCTTGCCAATAATCGCCATTTATTCACATATTACTTTCTTATGATTCAATACTTCATGAAACTCCAGATTTAATACCGTGCTTATGCTCCGTCAAAAATACTCCACTGATAAATCTTGGAACAAAACTCCTTATATATTTTTACCCTATTTTTTATCATTCAAACTTGTATTCTTGTCGATATTTAAATTCCTTTCTGACTTTATATCCTTCCATGATCATCTCGAATTTATGACTAGTCATACCAACCTTTACCACTATTAAAAATAAGTGATTAAAAGTAGATGGTGTTCAAGTTAAAATATTTTATCTAAGTCAATACAAGTGATACAAGTACTCATAGATTGTTCTAAGTACTAAAGAATACATATGATACATAATATATTGCTAGGATATTTTATTTTGATTTCAAATATTTTTTAATAAATGAAAAATAATGATTATATATAAAAAAATAATACAATGTATACTAAGTAAATAGTATACTCAATGATACAAGTTAAAAGTAACTAAGTATCATATTATAGTAATTTAAACGCATATATACTATATATATATATATATATATATATATTAATAATTATAAATATAATATATATATATAATACTAATTTTATATTAATAATATATATAATATATATATAATATATATAATAAATAATTAATATATATTAATATATTATAATATATAATATATTATATAATATGTAATATATATAATTATATATATATATATATTAAATATATATTAGACTCTCTCTTACCTCCTATTATACTCACTCTCTCAATCCTCTACGTGCTGTGTTTAGGTGAATGAATAATATTAATATTAACATATAAATACATATAATATAAATAATATATATTAATTATATATATATATATATTATAAGATATATAATATATATATATAATTAAGTAATTATATATTATAATTATATAATATATTATATATATTATATATATATATATTATATATAATATTATAAATTATATATTACATACATAAGTAGTAATTAATATATATATAATTATATGTAGAAGTTTTCATATAAAGTTACTTGTTACTTTATGTACTTGTACTTTATATACCATTACTATATAATCTTATATATTTAACTTGTACTGAACAAATTCTAGTATAGTACTTGTACTTGTTACTGGTCATATATGAACAATCTAGTAAGTGACTGTATTATATTGTACTTTGTACTTTACTTGAAAAAATGTACTTGAACCACAACTCACTGATATATATATTATATATTATATAATATAATATTATAATAATATATATATATATATAAGTGAGCTCATATTGATATTTCATTATAGAGGATGACTTAGTAAGACAGCGTAATTTACCTCAAATGGAATATTAAACATAACTTAGATATGTTGCAATATATTTCTTTTATATTTATTATAGAATATATAATAATAATAATTTATTTATATATCTATTTTTATACATAAAAACATACTTAGTTATTTAGTGTATAGAACTATACTTATATAGTAATAAACTTAAAAGTAAACAATTATATTTATCTGTGCAGTGCATACGCGCGAAAAAAATATATTATTTTGTGATTAAATAAATATATTTATATAATATAAGTGAATAATGATATAAGAAGAAAGCTCGTTAGTATAGCTCTTTATCATCTATAAGTATTTAATTATATACTTTTATCGATAATGGTTTTGTAGTGAGTATTATATATATATTATATATATATACTATTATTATATATATATTATAATAATTATATATCTCAGAGGGCAATCATCTTGCTTTCTTATGAATTGACCGTATGTATACTCATTAAAGTAACATATAAATAATGAATAAATTTATATGTAATTTAGCATTAAAAATTATATTTAAAATATAAAGATATCTCAAATAATTTAACTATCTTATCATACTTAAAGCTTATCTATAAATAATAATAATAATATTATACATTTATTTTAACTAACTTAATTTAAGGATGTAATTATGAGCAAATAAAGTGAATAATATAAATTTAACTAGTCATTATATAAGGCTAATGTCACTATAAAACTTCAGCCTACTTCTTACTAAGAAGTTTAATGTCGAACATGCTACGCTCAGAAATATTCAATATCGATAATTATCTGTTAAAAGCGTTGGCTAAAATCTAACATCAATCATCTAATTGGATGCGAAGAGAATAAAACAGTTTATGAATCTCCTTTAAAATTCCCTAGTTGTCTCGTTAGATATATATTATAAGAGGTAAAATCATTATATAATATCAATATATTACTGTATGAGAATATGTAGTATCAATATGCATCATAGTATTATTTCAATACATATTATAAGATGCTTATTTAAGTATATATATAGTTATACTATTACATAAGATAAGAAAAGAAAGTAAAGAAATAGTGCGATGAAAAAATAAGTATAGGTATGAAATCGAAATAGGTAAGTAGATAGTAGAAGATAGAAATTTTTCAAAGAAAGGAATGACATGAGAGAGAGAACGCGGAATCGAGAATAAAGATAATAAGAAGAATCGTGATAAAGAGAGATAAGACTAATAATAATAATAAAAATTAAAAGAAAAAGATGATATTAACGGAGAGCGAGCAGATTTATGCAACTAATATAAATATAGTTATAAGTCGTGTCGAATCACCATCTATGCGAACCATATTCAAGCAAGTTAGCATAGCCTTGCATTCTCTCATAAATACTCACATGCATAGATTCTATAAAAATAATAGATGAGTACTATATATAATATATATGTATATATAGATTAATATATATTAATAATATATATATATATTATAGATAGATATATATCAATATTATATATATAATTATAGTAATATATTAGAATATATAATGAATATATATTTAAATATAAAAATATATATATAATTAATAATATATATATATATAGTATAATATATATAATATATATATAATATAATATATTATATATATATATATATAGATTTAATATTTATATATATATATATTATATTATATAATATATATAGAATATATATATATATTATATATAATGAGATATATATAGATAATAATATATATATATAGTAAAATCATAATATATAGATATATAATATAATATTTATAATTATATATAATAATATATATATTATAATATAGTATTATTATATAATACTATTTATTAAAATTACTGGGGTCTTATAGCGAATATAAAAAGTAAAGACATATCTATAAATTGAGTTGATATATCTTTAGATAGGGTTCTATACCAAATACTGACGTAACTATAATTTTATCGCCCTTACGACTTAGGCACACTTGCAAATCTTGATTGGAAAGGGAATGCTATATATTTAACAGTCACCCTCAATTTATGCAAATGATAATGATAACAAAATTTACAAAGTCAATATAAAGATTATAATTTATATAAATATAGCTAATTATATAACCAAATAATATATCATAATGTGTGCAAAATATTAAACGACATGAAATATATATATTAATATTAATATATATATATATATATATATATATATATATAGATATATATTATATATATTACAGTCTAAAAAACGATAAACTGAAAATGATTATTATAATAATATTATATTAATTATTATGTAGTAATAATAATATATTATTATATAATATATATTTTATAGTTTATTATCTAACTTACATTATATATATAATAATAATAAATAATTTAATATAATAAATAAAAAATATTAATAATTAATATATTAAATTAATAATAATATAAATTAATAAATAATTAAAATATAATATATAAAATAAATAATAATAATAATAATAAAATAATAATTAAATAATATAAATAATATATATAATATAAGTATTAAGTGAAAATAATGTTAATCTATATATTGAATAATTATAAATAATAAATAATGAAAATTATAAAAAAAAAAAATAATAATAAAATATAAATACTTTATATTAATATTTTAGACAGTAAATAAATAATTAAATATGTATAAAACATCTTCCTATATATTAACACATTATATATAATATTATAATAATATTTATAGTGTTTACTCCATTTTATAATTATACTAATTTAAGAATATTATGAATAATAATTTTTCTTTCATATTATATTCTATTATCCCATCCCCCCAAACTCTTCCTTTAATTTTTTTTTTTTTATTATTTTTTTATTTAAATAAGAATTAAAACTTAACTTTAATATATAAATGTCTAATAAAACGCTCGTTATTGGACATATAAGGTATTTTATTCCTTTCACTGTTATAGAAATAATCTTTCCTTAATTTAATAGAACAATGTTAAAGTACTAAATAATAAATATTTTACAATAATCAAAAATTAATAACTTTCTTTTATTATTATTCTATTATCTATAAATATATTATCTAATATCTATTCTTAACAGTGTTACTAAACTTTTCTATTTTTACACATAATTTAATATAAATTTTAATGACTAATAAACCCAAAATAAGGTGATCTATATAATATATATATAATAATAAAATATAATATAGTATATATAAAAAAGTTAAAATCAAAAAATTATTATTATTAAGAAAAATAAATGGAATATAAATATTAAGAAATTAAATGTTTTTATAATAACAATTACATATATATATATAATCCATATATATATATATAATATATATATACACATATAATAATAATTATACTATATATATATATATTAATTACATATAATATAATATAAATATATATATATTTATAATATATATAATATTAATATAATATATTATATATATATATATTATAATAATAATATTAAAATATTTTGAAAACAAAGTATTATTATTTATAGAAGAAAATAAAATAAAATGTTCAATACATATAATAAATATATTATCATGCGACTCCGCGCAGCTTCTTCGTCTCTTCTCTCTCTCTCTCTCTCTCTCATCTCTCTCTTACTCTCTCTACTCTTACTCTCTCTCTCTTCTCTCTCGATAAAATAAAATTATATATTTTAATATACTATAATTAATATTCATATAATAGTAGATAATAAATGAGTATATATAGAAAAAATTAAAAGCGAAAACTATATGAAAAATAATTTCATGAGTATACGGAAGAAGAGAATTCTAAACTACTGATCATTATATTAAAATTAATCACACACTGTACATTTAAATATATTATAATATACTATAAGATATAATATAAAAATATATAATATATAATATATCCAATATTATATCCCGGTTGTCATATTATACTTTACTTATTTTTGATATATCAAAATAAGTAAAAGTAAAGCAATAACAATAATTACTATATATTAAAAAAAAAAATTAATACATAAAAATAAATAACTATAATAATAAATTAAATAGAATTAATTATCTTCAATTAGTTATTTATTATTAGAAATAATAATAATATTAAATATAATATATATACATTAATATTTATTTTCATAATAATATTAAATATATAAATTTTTAGACAAAGATAAATAATTCAGAATATATATATATGTCAATGATTATTGATAGATATTTTGCAAGAGTAGACTAATTTTATTGAATCAACTCACACTTTATCAATTATAATATCTTCTTATATCTACGTACTATACTACAATTTTATGTTCTGGTATAATAAAAACTTTACTCTTAATTTATATAATTAATATATATATACTTTACTATTAAATATAAAATATAATATAATAATTATATACATAATAATATTATAAATTAATATAATAATATATATAATACTATAATAATTATATTATAATAATATTGGACATAATAAAAACAGTTATATATAATAAATATTAATATATATATATATATATATATATATATATATATATATATTAAATAGTATATAATATAGTATTTATATTAATATATATATATAGTATATATAATATATATAAAGTATTATTAATATATATATTATATTTAATATTATATTAATATATTATATAATAATATATATTAATTTTATATTATTATATATAAATTAATTATATATATTATATAATATTATATATATATATATATTAATATATATAATTAATTTAATATACTTGAGCATTTTCTTTCTTATTTTCATATCAAACCTTCTTCTCACTACTATAATATCTAATTACCATGATTACTTTATACTATTGAACTTTATTTAAATCACTCATTTCCTTTCACTCATATATTTCTCTAAGTATTAGTATAAATTACTTATAATATATTCTTTTTTATAATATATTCTTTTCTATAAATTATTATTATAATATATATAGATATTATAACATATATATAATTATACATATACATAGTATATAATATTAAAAAAAAAATTACTCTAAATACAACTAACACTATCTCACCTCCATTCATATATGATATGATACTGCAGCCATATTTAAATGGATAGAATATACATATATTGTATAATTAGCTAACTCTTACCTTTTCGTTAATTTGGCTAATAAAGCTTATATTATATATATATGCAATAATTCTATCGCATGAAACTTCAAACTTTCGCATAAAATATAAATATGATAATATTTATCGTATAACATTATGAATTAGGTCAATAATATAAATGTTCATTATTAGTTATCTCGTATTGCTGAGAACCGTAATATATTAAGTATAGCTACTATGCAGATTCGCCACTGATATATATAATATTAATATATTAATATAATCATATATAAGTTACTATATAATTCTAAATACTCTCTGCTAATATCACGGATGATATATATAGTTAATTTAACCATAGGAAGAATATATATAATAATATATATGATATATAGTATATATATATATATAATATATATATTATATTATATATAAATATATATATATTTATATACTATATAAATAATATATATTATTATATATAAGGTATATTTTACAACAAACCAATTTTACGTATCGTAAAATCGTTAAAGCTAAAAGATTTAAAATCTTAATATTAAACATAAGATTTCCATTCTTAAGGCAAACAAACCATATAGATTTAGAAAAGGTTATTCTCATTTTATTTCCCCGGGAAAGATAACATCCGCCAAGAATTTGTAACTATTTAAAACTAAGCCCATGGAAGTTCTTTTTCCCCAATAAACGGAACATTATTCCATCTTACATCACAAGCCACTCCTTTTCCAAAATCATATGTAAAGGGAAATCTTTCCCATATTTTGAACATTTAACTCGGAAGTCTATACTTCACATGGAAAGGTAATATTTTATTTTATACTATATTTAAATTTTTCTTGCATGTTATTTTATTCTCAATACTGTTTTGCAATTACTTGAGGTTAAATATTACTATTTCATGATGTAATTTCATTTTCATTTTAATTCTGTCATTAAAAATAATGTTCAATTTTTATTTACGATATATTTTTTAATTTTCCATTTATTGAGAATATGTTTTAATTTCAATTACTATTTTGGTCAGATATTATTTTTAATACTATTATTACAACTAATATTATTATATTTACCATTATTGTTGCTATTTTTAGTTCTGATGACATGTTTTAATTTTTATTCCAATTTTATTTAATGTTTCAATTTTACTTTCAGTATTTTTCTTACTTTTTTTTTTACTGTAGGTAAAGGATTTGTTTTTAAATATTTTACCATGTGCTATTAAACTTTGGATTTCATTTCTTATTTTACTTTACTTAAAATTACACATAACATTATAATTGTCTGATTTAGTTTTACCTTGCATTTCTTTCACATTTTTACCTTTGCATCTCTCATTTAAAATAGCATAAGAGAATGTGGAACACTTTGCTTTCGTTGAGGAACTATTTTTATTTTGAAGTAGGACAAATAAGTTATTCCCACAAGGCATTTTATATATCTTTCTTTTATTAAACCACATTAATTATTATATTTATAAATTACTAAATATATACTCTGTATGATAATAAGATATAATATTATATAAAATAATAAAATGATTAATTATATTAAGAATATTAATAAATATTATATATATATAAGTATATAATTATATATATAATATATAATATAATATATATATATTAATTATAATATATATAATATAAATCATATAATATATATATAATATAAGTATACTATTAATATATATATTAATAATTATATTAATATATTTATATATATATATTATATATTATAATATATATATATAATATACTATATACATTGTTGAATTTTAATTTATATATATTATATATATAATATATATTAATATAAATATAATAATATATTATAATATAATATAATATATATATGTAATATAGATAATAAATCTTATTATAATATATTATATAAAATATATATATATATTATATATATATTATATTATAATATATATATAAATTAATATTAATATTACTTAATATTTCATTATATATTAAGTATATTTAATCATATAGTATAATTAGAAAATTATATACATATATAATATATAAATACTTAATAATAATATATATATTAATATAAGTATATATATATATATATTACTAATAGATATATATCTTTCCCTAAGACTGGGATATAAGATGATAGTGTATAGTAACATGCACGAAGACATACGAAAGTAGTGGTATTTATAAAGAATATACGTGCTTAAGATCAGATAGAATAAAACCACCATATTCATACACATTACCTAAATTACCTACAAAAATATATCCTTTTACAAGTATATATTTTAAATAATATAAATCTGTTTCATTTATTCGACATCTCCTATAGACTTCCACTGACTGACCTACTACAGACGCACCTCACTATATAGTGATTCAATCTCAAGCTCATATACTGTTCTTCTTTTCATCCCATTATAATACTATCAACTGACTCACTTTTATCGTCAACAAAATCGGTAATATATTAATAAATTCTGTAAGATTTAAACCAAGTTAATGTCGTTATATATATAGTAATCAATAGAGTCCGAAAAAATTATATTTATTAAATTCTATTTATTATTAATATCTCGTATTATGAAGAATATAATAATCATCTATGAACTCAACAACCTCTCTTACTATTTTTTGAAAATATCGATAAAGTAAATAATAATGGCATAGTTATTATTATATATACTATTACCATTTATAACATTGATCTAGTAAATACATATGTGACTATTCTTCTTTTCTTCATTAACTCATTAAAAGTATAGATATACGATGTCTTGAAACTTTCTCCGCATATAATATAGTAAATTCTAATAAGATCGTATATATAAGCTTGCTGATTTAACCAAGAATAGTGAATTTTTTTGAAGAATAGAATAGATAACAGTTTCCTATCACATTTATGAGAATCGGAGAAAAAGGTAAGTGTATACAGTATAGAATTTACGAGTATGAGAGGAGAATAAAAAGTTGGAATGAGATAATAATAAATAGAGATAATTCTATCTCGCTGCGATACTAAGATGATCTCAAATATAAAAGAGAGACTTAAGGCTTTGAAGAAGGTTTACAACATCCTGAGTACATCGCAGAAAGAACTCCAAACTATCACGAAGTAACCTATATAGTATACTCCTCCATAATTTCTATGCTTGAAGTAAATACGTAACATTCTCGAATACGTTTCTAATATCTTTCTATTTTTATACAACTATAATACCGAGAGAATTATAAGGCGTCGAGCACTAAATAGAAGAAAACAAAAGCCTAATGCTCTTCACCCTTTTATAATACCCCAGTGTAAGAACTTACGTTCTCATGATACAGAAAATTAACCCAAGGTATATTCTAAAGGACTTATAATGAACCTATGCTATTGCATCTAGCAATTATTTGTTTATTCTATGCCTCACCATGATGCCACAATATCATATCCATCACTCATAATTATTACACTCTCCTTCTTATTTTTTGCTATGTACAAACTCATAATTTCTCCTTGATCTAGTAATTCCTTTATGAACTATCATCACACTTTTTCTTCAGATTCTCCCAGTAACGGTCTAATCCCAGCACCTCATTATAACCAATCTATATAATACGCTATATATACCAACAAGACATTAATCATAATCCATTTCCTAAATATGTATTTTTCAAACCACCTCCCTAAATTACTTTATTTCATTATTTCTCCTAATATTATACTCGATTGTATTCACTACCCATTTAGTCCAATGCGTTCATTCCTATTATTCAATTCTTCCTCACACCTAAATACGCTCTATAATTTTCATTCTTAATCTCTTATTTCTATCCATAGTTCTCTTGTAAACTACTATAAATTAACACAGAGAACAAACAATATCCTAATTAATACTCTAGTCCATCTAAACTTAGATCCTCTCATTACATTATCACTCAAGTGATTTATTTAAGCCTCAGCCAATTCATATGATTACCTAACCATACACATCATTTCCTTATTCTACACTCGTTAGCATCATTCTTATTACTCATTTTATTAATACATAAATTAATATCCAAAATTAAAACTCGACACTTGTTACAGTTGATACATTATGTCCATAATCGTAGCTCACAATCTTAAGACGTCTTCATTTCAACAACCATAAGCTCCATATTTTTATCTAAATACATAACTTATCTTTCAAACCATCATCCTATACACCACTCTCATAATCTCTCGCAAAATACCTCCAAATCTTTTAGATAGTACACTAAACCTAAGTAATTCAATCTCATATAATAGTAATAATAGTCACTACCTCCACCTCTTCCATCTCATTCACTCAAGTACTCACCTACCTCTTAATACTTATGATTAACCCAATCCTAACGTATACATTATTAATTAGATAATACTAAAGACATAATATCATACCTCGCTCTACACTCCGAATTATATAACTAATCACTTTCAACCCATTATTCGCACACCGCATCTTATTAATCATCTAATTCATTAAACTTTACGGCTAATTCAGACCTACCACCAACACCATATATATATCACTAACAGCCATAGCTTCATACTCCCTGTTTCAACATAGACCTCTCTCATTACTCAAATATCTATTCAATTTAAAAAATTGATCTAAATGCACTCAACAATCTAAATACACTCATTTCTAACAATAGTCTCTCAGTCACTCGACGCCTATTTATATCGACCAATAAATATACATATATATATATCTATATCTCACTATATAAACTACATATGCAAGAATTCCCCTTCTCATATTATAGACCTCTAGTAAACTCACTTACGCACTCGCTACCCCTGGCGCTAGATAGCTTAAGTGCGAATATATACACACAGTACAATCTCTCTCTCTCGAAATGAGTCTACTAAACATAGACGCGATGAAACACAGTTCACACAATCCATCGTCTCAAATAACTTACACTCTATCCTCCTTCGTTCTTATACACGCGTTCTTATAATCTAGATACCTAACAATCATCTAACTTCCTAACACATATCCTTTATATATATGCTATTTACTCAGGGCAGCACACAACGTGTAAAAAATTTTTGTATAGACAAGACGAGTGCTTGGTTTTAACTTCATAGGGCCTGCCTTTCTGGCAGCTTAACATGTTAATTATACTCAGACGATATCTAGAAAAACTTACTTACTTTGCACAAGTTTTGTGTGATATATCAGTTATATAACTGACAAGTTAAATACATCGAGTTGTAGGCGATAAAATCGCAATTCTCGGAGAGTCTTTTAAATGTTCGATTCATTTTTCAATTGCCTGAGAACTTTTACAAAGTCAATTAAATCAAATGAGGTAAGGATTATTATTAATCATTCCTGTTTAATCATGATGTCTGATTACAGTACGATGTACTTCATTAGCATATAATTATATTCATGTGTCAAATTTCACTACAATTATAACATTTAAATATAATGAGAAAAGATTAAAGGTTTCACTATCGTAAATTTAAAGTAAACAAACCGATATATTAATTATTAGTTAACCCAGCAATATGTTATATTAATCACCAAAAAATCATATAACTTTACGAAATTAGAACCTAACATTTGTATTTGCAAAGAAATTTTAACATCAAAACTCTGCTCGCCACTGATGAAGAAGAAAAATAATGTTATATTAGCACGATTATATGTACCATTTTTCATTTTGCTATATAACTTCAACACTAGTAAAAAGTCGAATGAAATTTCTGGCTACCATTTTATACGTTATATGAGTAAGGGATTAAATTTATGGTAAGTATTATTGAAATTATAATATATATTATTATTATAAATATATTATATTATATTATTTAATATAAAATCTATATAAATATATCAAATTACTATAATTAATATATTTAAATTGTATATCTTTAATAGATATTTATGTGATTTTATGTATATTATATATATATATCATATAGTAATATTAAATAATATAAAATATATATATATAAATATATAAAAGAATATATATATATAATATAGATATATTATTAATATATAATATAAGAATATATATATTAAATATATATTATTATAAGTATACTAAAAATATATATATGACATGATATATATATACATATATATTAATATATATATATATATATATAAATATAAAAATAAATAAATCTTTCTTAATTAAAAATTAATGAAGCATGATTAATCAATTTATTATATTATTCTATATGCAATAATAAAACATTTGATAATATATTTTCTTTTTAAAAGATTTTAAATAAGGCTTGAACAAGATTTTTAACTCACGCTAATGAAGATATATAGTATACCATGATTACCTTCTGATGTAATTAATCAATACAATTTTATAGGTATATATTTGAGTATATATTAAAATAAAAAAAAAAAATTAACTGAATTCATCTTTTGGTTTAAAACTTAACCTGATTATCTCAGATAGCTCGTCAAAAGATAGCAGTTGAAAAGGAATTACATTGATTGAAATCCTAGTATAACTATTTATTCTAGTGACGTAGAAAATGTTAAAAAAATAAAATATAATTAAATAAAATATATAATAAATAAATAATACAATATAATCAAATATACTTCATATTCAGCGAAAGAGAATACATATTTGAATCCTTGTAAAAAAAGTAATTTAAGTAGGGAAAATTAGTATAAAATAAATAATATAATAAAAAATAATAAAATATAATATTGGAATCTTTTCTTAAATTTTACTCACTCATGGACTATTAATGAGAAAAATTTATAAATTTCGTTCTTGAAATGTGAAAATATTATATATTATATATATTAAAATTAATGATATATAATATATATATAATATAATATAATATTAATTTATATATTTTATATATATTAATATATATCTTTTTTAATATATATATATAATATATATATAATATATATAGAATTATTAATATATAATATATATAAGTTATAGATTAGTAGATAATATAAAGAATATCTATATATTATATAATTAAAAATATTAAATTATAAGTATAGTAAAATATAATTATAATATTATAAATATTATAATATATATATATATACTAGATATTTATATAAATATAATTATTAATAATATAATATATATATATATATATATATATATATAACTAATATATATATAGATATATATTAAATTTATAATATATTGTAGAAATATATATATAATATATATTAAGTATATATATATATATATATAAGATGAGATTATAATTATATATATTTATATATATATATATATATAATAATTAATTATATTAATTAATTTGTTATATTATAATTATGTAAAGGTATTACACGGTCACAAGTAATTTATTTATTTATCATTTTACCTATGTAAAATATATTTTATCACAAGGATCAAAATGAATCTTTTTCGCTATTAATGTAGCTATTGTAAGTTTTTGATTATATATAGATATATACTAATAATATATAATATCATATATATATAATTATTATATATTTTTTAATATTTTAATAAGTTATTATATATTATTATATTATATATAATTTTCCTAGTATTAATCTCTTTTCTCAAAAAACCTGAGAGAGGAAGAATTAGAAGAAATGTACCAAACAGAAAAAAAAGATTTGGTGTACAAGGAAAATTTTTTCAAAAACTCCTAATTTTCTACCGGCTTTTTACCTGCCTGTATGCAGATATTGTACGAGAGTTACTTTCGATGATGGACTAATGAGACTCTGAATGAACGTTAAACTCAAATTTCACCGCAAATTTTGTGATCTCAATATCTTAGATTATGATTTCCACCTCAAACCCTTATCATTTCACATTCTCTATCTTTCTCCTACTATCCCATCCCATTTTCCTCTGCATCAGCATTTATATGAACTAGTATTATATAATATAATAAGAATCTGTATCTAAATCTGCTTTTCCCAATCTATTGAGATCAGTATAACACTATTAATATATTCTCATATAATCCACAAAGACCTGTACATAATGACATATCCAGTAAGGACGAAACCTCATAATATAAACCAATTTCGCTGTAATCACTTCTATTTATCGTTAATATAATAATGGTATAGTAGAAAATAATATTAGTTCACCCTTTCTTCCTGTGAAGCCGGCAATTATCAAACTTCCAGTTTCGTTTCCGCAAAGATATCGTTTGATAGCTAGACCCCTTCATTGATAGAAAAACTATACTAGACCAGTTATTGGTATACTAACACCTACTCAACTATAGTAAATATGTATCTTACTTGTTCTTTTGACCTATGGAAATATAAGTCCGACCATAACAAACATATATTACATGGTAAATAACTGGTTCCTTAACGCCATTCCTCTCGTTATCCTAGGACCAAACTCTCACCCTTTATATTTTATCATATAAAAAATGTAACTTCTTGTTCAAACTAATATATACCTCAGTTCGGATATTCATTTCTATACTTATGTAACGCCACTTATTACCTGTAAGGGAAAGAACTTCACTCAGCAGTAGTATAGTATGTTCTAATATAGCCTACTATTGCTCTGGATTTAATAGAATCGTATTATATCTAATCCCACGTACAGTCAATTATTCTTCCTATGCGTATACCTTGCTCATATATATATAGCTACACTAGTAGCCAACTGTACATCTTGAACAGCAACTTCATATATACTTATTGAGTATATATAATTAAATAGTATGGTAAACTATACTCCATAGTTACTCATATTTTCTTATCACAAAACCTCTATAGCTCAGTCTATTATAGTAATAAATAAATAATATATAAGAAAAAAATACGTATAAATAACTTGCGAATCTACTCCTAAGCGAACTATAATCCTTTATATGTTCCTCACCTTCCTTTATTACTAGTAGTCAAATTTCTAAGGACTCAATTTATTAGTTGTATTATATATATTTATAACATACGATATATATATAAACACTCATATTAAACATAATAGTCATATCAGCGCGGTTATAATCTGTACTATTATCTACGTCATAAATCTTTGGCGCTATCGCAAAGCCCTTTTATACCTCTCACTATAATATACCTATACCTAATCGATGCTCACAAATACTTGACAGGTAATGTCGTGTGCGAATAGTGTATAAAAAGTCACCGGGCACTCACGCCACAATACACGAATATCACTCCTAGGATCAACAGATATTCAGAGATAGCCGTCGAATCTCCAGTAGCTGTAACCTTATATCTTATCTGCGCCGTAAATAACTCATGCTAACGCTATGAATCCGTGAATTAATCACTCTTCCCTTCGAACACCACAAGTATCTGCTCTCCAAACCCCCAAGTAACATCATTATTTTAGCATTGCAACTGATTCTGTAGGTATACTCACTTCTATAGATGAATAAAAAAATAAATAGAGCATATCTGTCAAAACACAGCGTGGTCAATACACAAAAAGTGCTGAACACACATCTCTCTTCTGTGCGAAGAGACTAGTATTCTGTATCACATTTCTTTTACAGACGAAGTATAATTGAATATTCCGAGACCTTGTCTTCTAGATTCCCACTACTATATCTCTTGCGAATTTCGCCCTCTCTCTCCAAACTCGAGGATATCTACGATCTGCCCTCTTTCGTTATGCAAGACATCATCCTCTACTCGCTACTCCTATTCTTTGACGTGATCCATCTAGATAATTATCGCACAAATTTCTTATTACTGCGTCAGCTACAGTGCGGCAGTAGGCTCTCTACGTGTTACCGTTACGCGCAACCACTATCTCCCATACTCTCTACTCATTTGTTTGAGGGCAGAAAGTAAATGAGCAAGCTAAGAGTTTACCCCCTGGTTTCAGAATTCCAGTGCCAAGTTATAACCCCAAAGCACTGTATTGATCTCTTTAGTACGCTATACATGATCATGCGGCGGCAAATTGCCACCCTGATATATAACATAGACCCGATGATGTCTATCATCCATCTGAAATACAGTCGGATGTCCGTCCATGTTCCCCAGGGGGAACTGAACGATCTTGTATGAGAGTTATAATTTGCCGAAGTTGTCCTAGCTTCGCTCTTCATCAGAAAGATATGACAATATGGAATACCGCAGCTACACTGAAACCAATGGCTCTATCGAGAGCGTCTCAACCATTTCCTCGTAATAAACAAATAATCAAGTTTAAGGCATTAGGCTACGCGCTCCTCCCAGTCTAGGATGAGGATAACTTTGTAGAGAAATCGTATTCAGCTTGAATAGAGATTGCACGAAATGCCGCTTCCTCTTCTTACTAACTCTTCGTTCTACTGAGGTACTTCCTCACCAATCCAATTACGATAGCCAGAGCTAGACGTGGGCAACTGATATAATACATCTTCATCTAAGCTCTCACGAGTATATAAATTAGCTGATTTTGTTAGTTCACCAACACTGGAACTACTATATTCTTCATCAGGGGAGTTAGGATACTCACATTATTGTACTCCGAGCGGTATACGGGTAGTTGAGAAGTTGCGTTATGCCAACAATCCACAGAAAAGTTTCGAAAAAGGCGCTTATCACCGAAATATCAGGTAATGGGTATACTTGCACGTTCAAGCTCATACTTCTGGCCACTCCAACCAAATGATAAAATCAATTATCGACCTCGATCAGCCAATTGCATTCTAGTCGTTTACCCCAAATTCCTATCTCCTTGATAACCTTAGTCGCTGGGACAGCCGCGTGGACGCACACGCCATCAACTAGAGCCTATATCACAGAGAATATGGTCTCAGTTTGGAAATCTCGAAGCCATACCCTTTTCGTCTCATTGCATTTCCTTTCACTTACGGAGACCCATATTACACCTCTATAAAAGATTATCTTCCTTGTACAGAGAAGTATTATAAATCATGATATCCTTTGATACCTCCACTTACACACTGAAAGAATCTTTGTTTTAGCATGAAACAATATGTCTTAGAGGCCTAGTTCTGATTTGTGGTGACCATTTAGGAAAGATATGAATGCGATAGAAATGACATATCCGTATAATTAGTGCATCAAAGATAATTTAATAGTCTGCTGAGAGTGTATATCAATTGACGCAAAACAAACCTCTCGATGACAATGAAAATATATTACCTTATGGGCTCCAGCCCACAATTAATACGTATCACGTCCATACCGTTCCAGATGGCTGCCCCTTTCTTTACTCGAA
This sequence comes from Trachelipus rathkii, assembly GCA_015478945.1. Classification (NCBI taxonomy): domain Eukaryota; kingdom Metazoa; phylum Arthropoda; class Malacostraca; order Isopoda; family Trachelipodidae; genus Trachelipus; species Trachelipus rathkii. The sequence continues at coordinate 28,971 of JABUQX010093609.1, read as the reverse complement.
CATTAATGGTGGATCTGGTTCCGGTTCAGTTAAGTATGGCAAGATGTGCGAATGTTTCTCAGATTATGTAAGTTCAAACATTTACTGTAATATAGATAGGAGAAGGTAAAGACCGAATGAATACAATAAATTTATATGATTACAGGTAAACTTTGCTAACAGTTTTCATTCTCATGGATGTAGATATAGTAAAGTTATTAAAGTTGCACTTTTAATATATACTTACATTATTACTCACCATATAATAGATTATATTAATATATAATATATAAATCCGATAAGCCATATAAGCATAATAGTCAGATGTGTATAAGTATCGAATGCATTTAATCACGCTGAACGTTCCATCTTAGAGTCTAATAATCTTTGTTAAGAGACGTTAAATCCTATACGCAAGTTTAGACTCTCATAATAATGTGATAAGATACTCCTTATGACTATGTAATAATGGAGGTCCTTGATAAGAATTAAAAATTTTTAGTATTGACAACATTCGACGAATTATCGTCAGCTCCTAGCTCGTCTACGTCAGAAAACGTGTGAGAAAAATAATCTTACTTATCTAAAAAGTCTATGTTTACCATTAAACTAAACCTATTTCCTATACTTAAATGTACAATTACACTACATTAATTTGATGTAAGTACATTTATATAATATAGATCATATATTTTTACATAACATATTCATATAACTAAAGCTTGTGCATGTTTCAAATCACTTTGTCTAATACTCAAGATTTGATATAAACTTATAATTCTATTGTCAATTTTGTTTCTCTCATCTAATAGATTTTTATCCTTTAATTCGTAGTTTAAGATAATTATCTCTAATATTACTTATTTGTAAAATTAATTGGCATTATTAGTCTATGTATAGTACCTAAAAATTATTTTTACAATATCTTATATTTATTATAATTATATATATATTAATATATATATATATATAATATATATAATTATATATAATATAGATATTATATTATATATATAATAATATTTATTAAATAAAATATTTTAATATATATTTAATAATAAATATATAAAATTTAAATATATAAATATATATTATATATATATACTTTAATAATATATATTATATATATATAATAATAATAATATATATAATATAAATATATATATATAATTATATTTATTAATATATATTATAATTAATATTATTATTTTATTAATATATATTATTATTATATATAATTTATATTATATATTTATTTTAATATTATTAATTTTATATTATTTAATATATATTATTTTTAATATTATTTATTATTATATTATTATTTTATTATTATAAAAGTGATCAGATCTGGGTCAATAAATACAAGCATACATTACGCTAAAACATATTTATATATTCTTTTTATACTAATATGTCAAATATAATATAAAAAGGAGAAACATTATTGAAATAATATTGACTAAAATATATAAGAACTGAAAATGTTATAAAACTATTATAATATTAACCTATTATAATATTATATTATATAATAGTATTATTATTAATTAATTATTATTATTATATTATTATTGTATTATTATATTTTATCAATTTATTTAATTATAATATTTATTATATATATTTTTTATTATTATTTATTAATATAGTATTATTATATTATAATATATAAGTTATTATATATACTATAATTTGATAGATTCCCTCTTTATAGATAATAATATGAGATTATATATATATCCATATTACAATAACTTTTATCAAAATCTGGTAATACACATATATCATCTAACTTAATGCATTGATTGTAGATAATGAGTATTTAAATATCCTATTTACTATTATATTTTGAGAATATCAGATCTACATTCAATATGAAATCATATATATTATATCTAACCTCACGTTCATTAAGATTTTATGATATTTTAACCAATGATCTATATTATTATTATAATTATTATTATTAATACATAGTAATATATAGATATTATATATGATAAAATTAGTAAACTACTCAATTTCTTACCAATATGAGTCTTATCTCTGTAATACCAACCACATATCCATATATATATATTAATAAAATATTAAATTGAATAATTATATATAATAAAAAGAAAATTAGTAACTAATAAATAATTAGAACTAACAATCTTGGTTTGAAATAACTACTAATTGAACTTTATTACGAGATACTAAAATTTTACCATAAGCACCTGAGTCATCGTGAATAATAGAATTATTTATATTTTCCTCTATCTACATTGGTGCCTAATTTTAATATAATATTTCATCCTTTCTATATAGATGAATTCGGTCCTCACTTTACTCTACGCTGATGACATGTATTAGAGAGCGATGTAAAAGTATTAACTACTTATTATATTGTCTGATGATTTTTCTCAAAATCTAGCATAATCATATAGGCCTTCTATATCATGCAATTACTAATATAATTATAATAAATTTTTTATTTATTTTTTATTATATTTTTTTTAATTTTTATTTTACATTATTATTATGGTGATGAAATTTTACCATGGATCCAAAACGTATTTCCTAATTTCTGTATCTAATGTATATTTTTAATGTTAAAATTCATTTATTGTATTTTTTTTTTTTATATTAAGAATATTATTTATTATTTTATACTATTTTCAAGTACAATAACTAGTTTGGAGCCAAGACATTCCACTAAAGTATTGTTAATTCCGTATTTACTATGATAGCTAATTAAGATAGTATATTAATGAATACAACTATAATATGACTGGCTATATAAAGAACGCATAGGTCTAACTAATAATATTAATATAATTATATGTTATATATATTATATATATATAAAAATATATTAATATATAGATATATATATAATTAAATAATATTATATATTATATTAATAATTAATATATATATATAATTATATATATATATAATATATACTAATATATATATATATAATATTTATTTATATATATTAAATATATTAAGATTAATTAATATTATAAATAAATATACATATACATATATATATATATAATTATATATATACATATGATTATATATAATAATATATAGATTAAATAATATATTAATATATTAATTATATATAATATATATATATTAATATATTAATATAATATATATTATTTATATATATATAATATATATTAATATAATATATATAATATATTATATATATATATATATTATATTTTAATATTAATACATATAAATATATATAATATATATATTATAATTATATATTATATTATATATATATATATATAATATTAATATAAGTAAATATTATATATATAATTATAATTAAATATATATAAAGTATATTATATATATATATATTAAATATATAATATATTATATATAAGAATATATATTATATATATTATATAATATATTAATCAATGAGGCGACTTATATCTAATCAAAACTCTGCTGGTGGATATATGTGAAGTGATAGATTAATGAAATCATTTATGAAAAGTAGAAAGATATTGATGGGTTTTTAGTTACAATAATTATTAAGGTTAAACTTTAATAAATTTTCTTATTTTTTTTGCGAAAATACCTCTATTGAAGCTATATAAAATATTGACATAAATGATATAAATGAAAAATAATTTGAAAAATTTTAAAAGAGAAAGTGGTAATTTAAAGAATCAGTTGCTATTATTAGTGAAATATGCTATTTTTCATAATTTATGTATCTAAATACATAAATGTTTAAAATTTTTACACTCAATCGTCTGACTTCTGCTCAACCATTAGAAGCAGTTACAAATATAAATATACTTAATATAAGATTTATAAACATTGAAAATATCAGATTATAAATATAATAAATAAGATATAATAAGAAAGAAATAAATGATAGTACTTAAATAATTATTAATAAAATAGATGAAAATATATAATTAATTATATATATATAATTTATAATAATAAAAATAATAAAAGAATAATAAAAAAGTATAACTGTCGAGTAAATAACAATAGATATCCAATAAGATCATATTTTTTATAAATACAAAGAAAGAACTTATTAATAATTTAGAGATTAATTGTTATTATATCACGCTGTATATATAAATGTGAATATCTCTCTCTCATTCTATCTTCATTACTCCTATCATCTCTACTACATCTCTTTATCTCTTATCTAATAGAATATAATATAATATATATATTATATAAATATATATAATATATAATATATATTTATTAATAAGTATATAATATATATAATATATATTAATTATTATATAGATATAAATATAAAAATATATATTATATATATATATAATATAAATATATATATAATTAATATATATAATATATATATATATATAATTAATTAATTATATATATATATAGCCTTAAATATATAATAATATAGATATATAATATATATATATATATAAATATAAATATATTATTATTAATATATATATATATTAAATATAATATATTATAATATTTATTATATATTAATATATATATTATAAATATTTCTTACTAAATCCTCTATATACTTTTATATATCCATAAGAGTGATATATATAAGATGCGTAACATGCTGTGTGATAAAAATAGAGGATAAATTATATAGATATATAATGCATACGTTATAAGTCATAGAAACTCATCCCCTTCTTCTACCATTCTTCCATACCCTTAAAAGAGACTCTTATATAAAAAAATTACCCTTGAGTTTAGAAGAACACGAACCTCATTGTGTACCTCGTCAATTGGAGTACATCCCAGAGTATGGCCACAATATTCTCCCCACAAAACCCTGCATTTACTCTTAGACCTTCTTCCTCTACTATTTAAAATTACCTGTGTATCATTTAACTTTGTTTTATATTCAACCACGTGTTATGGTCCAGCAGTTAATTCCAACAACTCTTTATACATCCTTTAACAAAACCGTTATCATCCTCTTCCAATGACACCCCATCTCAAACCTCTTTATTCTTCATTTTTGTCTTTCTTCACAACACAGAAACTCAATTAAAACGTTATCCTATCTTTATCAATCTCTACACCTAACATCATACATTATCACCTAACAGAGTAACTAAGTTCAATCTTATTGCACATCAAGTTACCTACTATACATTTAACACCGGCAACAAATACGATCTTGCAATCTTAGCACACCCAAATATTCCCTTATTCAAACATATACCATCATTATTCCTACATTCACAGCTTTCCTACTACATTTGGCACCATTCGTTTTCTTTTCATCCAACATTAGGAAATTAAACCAAATACCCAATTCCTCACCATCCAATATTGATTCACAACGTGATTCCTTCACAAGCTGATACCTATCCTTATCCAATACTTAAAAAATTCATTGTATTTGAAAGAACATTAACATTTTAAACAAACGTCCAATATCTATCATCATCTCAATCTTTTTCAGATACAAGCAACCTAATTAAATAACCATGGAACTTACACACCCTGCCTCACTCCACATTAATATTAAACCACCTCTTCTGCACAATACTCTATTACTTATTATTATTATATTATATTATTATTATTTATTATTATTATATTATAGTTTTAATAAATTAAAGCTAACAGCTAAAATTTCATCAGAATATTTATATTATATATTATTATTATATTTTATTATTATTATTAATTATGATATTATATTTATTACTATTTTATTAATTATATATTTTATTATTATTAGTTTTTTTATTTATATTTTTATATTATATATATAATATATATATATATATAAATATATATATAATATATATATATATAATATATATATATATAATAATACTATATATATATATGATAATATAAAAATATAATATTATATAAATATATATATATAATAATAATAATATATATATTTAATAATATATATAATAAATATATAATAAATAATATATATAATAATAATAATATATAAATAGAATAAATATATATAATATATATATATATATTATATTATAATTAAATTAATATTATTTGTAAGTAAAGATAAATAAACATATATAGATATTTATTATATATACATAAAATATTAACATAAATAAATATAAAAACAAATCTAAAATAACTCTAAGAAATAAAAGTTTAAAAATTTAAAACAAAGATAAAAATAATCATAAATGAAAACAAAAAAAAATATATAAAAAAAATATTAAAAGAAATAATAAAATATAAAAAAATAAATTACTTATTAAAGAAATTGTTTTATAATATTTTTTTATACTATATATATATTATATTTAAAAAAGGAAAATAACTAGATATATATATAATATAATATACATATATATATATATATATATATATATATATATATATAATATATATAATATATATAATATAATATAATATATAATATAAATAAATATAATAATAATATATAATATATATATAAGTTAAATATATATATTATATATATTATTATATATATATATTATATATATAATATATGTAATAATATATTATATATAAGTATAATATATAATAATATATTAAAATATTATAATATTAATAATAAATAACATAATATATAATATAAATATATAAAATATAAATATAATATATATAATAATATAATATAAATATATATATATATATATATATATATACTAAAATTTATATAAAAATATATAGGTAATGCATAAAATTTAGTCATACAATAAAATATATCTTAGGGCTCTTATATATGAGTATATATATATAAAACTAAATAATATAAATTTATTATAATATATATATATATAATATATATAATAATATTATATATATATATATATATAAATATATATAGAAATAATATATAATATACATATATATAATATATTATATATATATAATAAATATATATAATCATATATATATTTTACATCTATATTAAAGTAGTTAATTAAAATATCTTAATACTGATATTTACTGCAACTAAGATTTTAGCAAAGCTGCTTGGTTGTCATGTAACAATATTATATATAAATAATATAAAATATCTCACTGGTTTTTTCCTAAGACTAAATATCAAAATGTTTGGGTGGGAATTATTATTTTTAAGTATAGTATTTAACATATTATTATAAACAGTATTAATAAAACAATTTTGTAGTTGTAAAATTTAGAATCAGCACGGCCAATCCCCGCCATTTATTTGAATGAGCTGCCCATTTTATGGGGTTAAAAGCGTATTAATAGGTTATATTATATTTCTTTAATTTTGTTACTCCGTTATATTCATTATGTATAATTCAAAAAAATAAGAAAATTTATTCACTGCTTTCTTAATAATTCAACAAACGAGCATTTATAAGTTTAACTCGCTGAGAACACAGTTGCACGAGCAAATCTCCTCTGATATATATATATAATTATATAATATATATTATTATTATCATAATAATATTAATATATATATTATATAATATAATATATATATAATATATATATAAATAATAAATAAATATATATATATAATATATATATATAATAATATAAACGAGTATTATACGAAGTTACTGATAAATACAAATATTTCAGCGGGATGTGATTTTTAAGTAATCTTAATCTTTATATATATATAATAATATATATAATATAATATATATATATAGATTATAAATAATTAAAATAATATATATTATATATATATTTTATTATTATATATTATATTAATTATAACATATATAATATATATATATAAATATATTAATATATATATATTTATATAAGATATATAATAATATATTATATTATTTAATATATATAATAATAATATAATATAATATATAATATTATATATAATATAATAATATATTATATATATATTATAATATATATAAATATATAAAAATATAATGTGATATATATATATATATATATTATATATATATAATAAAATATATAATATAATATAATAATATATATATATTTATATATATATATATATTATATATATAATATAATAAATATATAATTATATATTTAATATAATAAATAAATATATATATATATATATATATATATATTATATATAATAATATAATATATATGTATATAAATAATATATATATACTTAAATATATATAATATATATAAAATATATATATATATATTATATATTAAAATATATATATATATCATATAAATATTATATATATATATATATATATATATATATAAAATATATATATATATATAATATATATATATATAATAATATAATTATATATATTATTAAATTATATATATTATATATATATAATATAATTATATTAATTATAATATTATTTTGTTCCGACGTGGCTCAAGGTAAACACAGATCCATGAAGGCACATTCGATTCCATCGTCTTACCCTATAGATTAACTATTCGAAAATTTCCTCCTAGAATAGAAATGCCAGTAAGTGTGAACTTTTTTTAAAATATAATATTGTGCATTAATAAATTATTCCGCCAAATATGAGCTCCGCAGAAAGAAAAGACAAATTGTATTACTTTAGAATATTTTACTTTGCAAAACCTAATTAGTTTAAAGGATAATTACATTCAATTATTTTACAAAATGAATATTTTTATTAAGGTGAAATATTCATGGAGTCTTCATCATTAGTACTTCGCTCATTAACATCTCATCACAGAAGAGTAAATTAATACATTGCCTCGCGTCTTTGTTCAACTTTCAGAAGCCTTGGCAATCTGCAAAGACTTGTTCATGGTGGATCTCAACATTCAAAATTTATCGTCTAGAAGGACCCGTCATTGAGAACAGTAGACGACCGTGTATTACACTAGAGAAGAATTATATTGACGTACCTGAGATCAATGAGAAAATTGTTATGGTCTATTGAAATACGTATTTATGATACCAGACAATTTGTAAATGAGAGAGACGGCGTTGAAGAGATTATTAATATTGTGAGAATCTATTCTTCTACTGAATAACTGGAGTTCCGAATTTAGTCTGAATGTATATCATTATGTTACAATCAAGATGTAATTGTACCATCTATGCAAAGCCTTCACTTTATGTTTCAGAGGGAATGTGGAGTCATCATTCATCTTTGATTCATTTAAATTAAAATTGCATTCCCTCTCAATCCGTTTTATTCTTAATTTTGAATTTTTTACTCTGAATTTTTCTTTGATGATTGTTTTTCTTTTCAACTTTCTGCAATTTAAAACAAATCTATATTCTTGTGAACCTTTTGAAGTCTTTATTCTAGAAATATTCCTTTCAGACTCTGAACATGAGATATTTTTTGATGATTGTCTGAAAAATGCCTGAGACATATTATCCTATTATATTATTTTTTATATTGAAAATATTCATTGACAACGAATATGGATTATTCTAAAACCTCTAATGTATTGTTAATTACACCAATATCTGAGAAATTCAATCTTTCAGTTTTAGCACCTGTCAAAAAAATAAAAAATAAAAAAATAAATAAATATATATATACGGTATATATATATATATATATATATATATATATATATATATATATATATATATATATATATATATAATATATATATATATATATATAATATATATATTATATTATATAGTATTATATATATATCAGCGGCGACTCCATTAACCTCTTTCTCTCTATTAATATATATTATATATAATTATATATATATTATATATATATAACTATAATAGTATTATATATATATATAATATATATATATATAATATATAATATATATAGTATACATATAATACTATAATATATATATATATATATATATTATATATATAAATTATATATATATATATAAATAGTATATATATAGTATAGATATATATAATAATATATATTATATATATATATACAGAGGTGGGCATCGGTTACTCAAAAAGTAGTTCCGTTATCGCTTACTCCATTACTCGGAAAAAGTAGTTCCGTTATTGTTATTCCATTTCTTTGAAAGAAAAGAGTAACGAAGTGCTTTACTCCGTTACTTTAGCTTTCGACTTATGACAGTAATATGTATATTAGGTAATTTATGGTGGTTATTAAATTTTCAACATTATCATTATTATAAAAAAACATACCCGCATGTTACTAAGACCCTTGCACAGCGAAAGACTTAGTCCTTTACATCCACCAACGATTTAATTCACCAGCACCCTTCCTGCTGATTCAGACAACTTCCTACGTACAGCTCTGCAGTGCATCCGTTCCCTTTTCATCCAACATATATACTAAATGATTTAAACTCAGACACTTGCCAGCTGCTCATCCATCTAAACATTAACTTCACCCCGAGACTGTCCTCACTCCACAACCAAACCTTACTCTTATCTACGTTTACCTTCAAACAACTTTTTTACAACCCTGCCCAAAAACCTCCCTTACTAATCCTCCAAACTGCTTCAGATCTCGCCTACACAAAACCACAAATCATCCGCAGTTAATAATAGGTAGGGCATCTATTCTTCCAGCTTCTTCCATTTTCCATCATCTAACACCATCCCTTGCATACCCCACCTCAATTCTTATTAACCTCATCATAACAAATTGAATAACCAAGAAGACATAGAACATCCCTGCATCGCTCCTCTATTAATATTTAAACCATCCACTTTCAACTCCATTTAATGCCTAAGATTCTACACACTCTTCACTATCGCTATACATACTTTTGATTCCATTCCAGAGAAGCTTACCACCAACACCCATCATATTCAATAACACCTGCATCAGAGCTTCCCTGTTAATCATATCATACGCCTGTTTGCAAATCCAAAAAAAAACTAAATACAATATTTCTTCTTCTCGTTCATTTTCTCAATCATTTGTTTTAATGTAAAGATCTTGATGCCACAAATGCTCTAACCACTTCTAAACGCAACTTATTCTTCACAATCAGTCCTTCGAGTCACTAGACGCATTCTTTCACCAAAATACCAGTATACTATATATCTTCCATACACACTTAATAAACTAATTCCCCAATAATTCCTACAGTTACCTGTATCTCCCTTACTCTCCTTATATAAAGGTACTATTACTGCTCTCTCCAATCCCTCGAACTAAAACCCTTCAAAACGCTTTTATAACACAACCCCAAACCCAATCAATCACCATCTCGCCTCCATCTTTGATCATTTCACCAGTAATTCATCTTATACTGCAGATTTACCACTCTTAAACTTCTCGCATTACCCATTACCTCCTCCTTACGTAATGACCTCTCCCCAAAATACCTAGTCCTTCTTGCACCATCAAACCCATACCACATTCACTATCACTCTTTCATACTGCCAATGTCATGCAGATTTTTTGAAGTGTCCCAACACACCCTAGTCAATCCAATTTATTAGTTACGAAAGGCACCACCCTATTCAATATTCTTATGTAGATTCCCCTATATATATATATTATATAATATATATATAATATAATATATATTATATATATAATATATTATATATATATTATATATATATATAATATATATATATATGATATATAATAAATATATATATATATATATATTATATATACTATTTATATATATATATATATATAATATATATATTATAAAAGGATTTTTTAGCTTGACTGGGTTGGTCAATTGGCTATCAACATTCAGAGAAAGTCGAACAAAATGTAGCGGACTAAAAAGTAACGGAGGAAAAAATAAACAAAAAACTTATTCAGTGCGTTACATGAAAGAAAAAGTAACGAGCCCGTTACTCCGTTACTCAAAAATGGACTACCCCTAAATGAGCGGGGTGCCACCTCTGATATATATATATAGTTATATATATAAGATACTATAATATATATATATATAAGATACATATATAATATATATATATATAATATATATATATTATATATATATATATTATATACTATATATATATAATATATAATATATGTTATATATATATAATATATATAATATATATATATAATAATATATATATATAAATATATATATATTTATATATATATGTATATATATATATACGGCAGTATATATATATATTTAAATTAACTTTAAAGCAGTCTCCTTATTTATACTTAAAGAGAATGGAAAGTTTTCTTGCCTTTGCCAACATCAAAATGTAACTAAGAGATGCCCAAAGGCAGACAATATAAAACAATTTTTAGGCTAAACTCACAGACACAATTTCTGCATGTTTATTCTAAGCACAAAAGAGTCAACTTTTTAACTGCTGAAAAATGAGTTAGTTTAATTACGAGATTCCTTACACTTTTTTTTTCATGTTATATATCTTTGAATTTATTTATGCAGAGTTTCATTCATTTGGACAAATTTCCCAAAAATAATAGAGAATTTATTGTAACAACATTATATGAAATTTGTAAAAGACTTGATCATTTCTATAATGTTAACTCTTGCTAAGCACGAGCAGCAATATTATTTCACATTTCATATATAATATAATATATATATATATATATATAATATATATATATATATATTATAATATATTATATATATATATATATATATATATGATATATATATATATATAATATATATATATATATATATGACGTAAATGTGGGAAAATGGGTATTATTTGAAATTTAGTTCAATTTTACAATTTCCTGTTAAAAATATGTTTTTAATAATTTTGGGATTAGGAACTTCAACTGGGTTTTTTTTGTTAGAAAAAATTATTATATTAATAATGTATTTAATTTAAATTAAATAAGTGACAAATATAACCAAAAAAAATTTCCCCTTTTTCAGAAACTCCAAAAATAAACTAAGGTCTGTATCTCGGCCAATTTTCAGTTTGATAAAACATTTTATTGACTAAATCACTATTACCAAAAGTGTAAAAGCAAGAGTTTTGATTTAAATAATTGCACATATTCCTTTTAGTTCGTAAAATATTAATGGTGATTGGTTTTGGGGTAAAATGGGTAATTTGGGGTAAAATGAGTAATTTTATAATCTAAGTATTTGCCTTAATAAAAAAATATTATCAATATTTGCATTTAATTTAAATTAAATAAATGACAACTATAACTCAAAAAAATTTCCCTAATAATACCAAGTGTTTTTTTTATTACTGTACCTATTATTATTATTATTATTTTATTACCGGTATTATTAGGTATTCTATTATTATTGATTACTGTATTATCATTACCGGTACTGTATTATTATTATTACTGTACATACAGTACCGTACTGTATACAAGTTGTTTTTTTTAATTATTCTATTATTATTACCTACATATCCAGTATTACTATTATTATTTTTATTACTGAAAAAAAATTACATATTTTTATAAAAAACAATTGTCCAAGAAAGATTATAAAATGGTAAAAGTTACACATGTTTATTTATACCAAAATTATTTTTTTAACATCTTTAACAGTTTCATATACTTGAAATATTAATAAATAATTTCTGGCCCAAATTACCAATTTCAATTACTTATTTTTATTCAAGGGCAATATTACTCTTTTCCCCCATTTCAATTTTTGACACTCATTTTTTCCAAAAATTTTACTAAAATATTTTTTTTTACATTTTTTTCTATATTTTTGTTATGCCACGTAACATTTATGAATGTTTAAATTTGAAAAAAAAAAAAACATTTAAATATGGGTATAACTTGATTTTAGATTTAAAAAATTTAAAAAAAAAAATCATAATTTTAGAAAAAAATTGATTTTAACAATGGTAAAAAAATATAGCTTACACATGTTATTTTCGACCCAAATTAATTTTATAATATTCTTTAACAGTTATATTACCTTTCAGTATTAATATCAATACTACTGTACAATCCTAAGTCCCATAATTTACAAGTACCCATTTTATCCCACACCAATTATTCATTTTACCCCCAAAATTTTTTTTTTGAAAGCATTACATTTTGACTCTTAAAAAGTTGCTAAAAATATTTTGTTTTAAATATGTAAATGTACTGT
>JABUQX010093609.1:0-10000 GCA_015478945.1 Trachelipus rathkii | reverse complement strand
CATATATTGCAGCAAAACGCTACTTCACACCAGACCTCAGGTGCTCTCCGTCTCTATAGTAGAAAAGTATTAAATGTTGAAGCTAAAGACATTTGAGATAGCCAAGAGTTTGTAATACCTTGATGTCTCATAAATAAATACTTGGGGTCAACCTCGAGGCACAGCAAATGGCCACACAGTGATTGCTTAGGCTATCTGCAGTATAACTCTGGTCTCAGGTAAGTGTGAATAAAGTATCTCTCAACAACCACAGTAGCCAAGTTAGAAGTGTGGTGCGCCTAAAGATAGGATCTAGCCATGAGCATGGTCGAGGGACCCTAGGACAGTTAATGTGACTCTACTGTGAGGGCAGACATGACTAGAAACTTATTCGAAGTCGTGGTAGTGATCGGCGAGCCGTAGACCCATCACTGGATGAAAAGTGAGTGGCTTAGTAACGTATATAAAAAAATCACTCTAATAAAAAGCGTGTATATAATAATCCGACTTATTTGTGTATATATTCAAGGAGAGTCTATGTGTGTATAATATGATGGGATACGTACACAGAGCAATACATATCAATTAATGTGGCAATAAATTAGATATGGGAGCTCTCAGACACGCAAAAAAATAACATAACTTAGGTATAACGTGTTTTAGCAGTGTAAAATAGAAAACAAAATAGCAAATATGCATGCAGCGAATAAGCAAGAATGTCTACTACCATGCGAAAAGAATGTCGAAAACAAGAGAAGTAGTGAGCTTAGATGTACTGCATTGAACGTGCACTCCACACCATTTTCCTCATTCACGTCGATTTTCATGTACGATGTGAAAACAATATAGAACACACAGGACATGATGTGAGTGTTAGTAGCGTTGCAAGTTCGTTGTGAGTTATAATTGATGTGTTATATCTGTTGAAATATATGTGTGACACGGTATACAAAGATGAGAAAGTAATAGGAGATGCAGAAGGAATACTGAATAAAAACTGACTGAAAAGACTATAGTCCAGCCACTAGGATTACACACTTCGTACATGTGCACACAGAGATGTTGTGAGGAGTCATACTGTGACAATACAGTGTGCAGGATGGGTCCCAACATATTACTCATGTAGAGAGCATAAATCTACATAATGCAGAGTGCGAGACATAAATTAATGAAATCTAAAAAGTAAAGTCAATAAAGCTGCAAATAAGTTAGCTAATCTGTAGGTCAAGAGACAGATTGGGAAGTACAGTGCCTAAGTCTAGGCGCTAAAGCTGCTGCAACTTATAGTAAAAATTATATAATAAAATAATAATATAGATATAGTACTGTCTCATTATATATATATATATAGACTCTGGAACTCTCTTCACTCCGTACAGGTCAGTGGGATACTAAGTGCCGTAAAACCCTCTAAATAGGATAAGTAGAAATAAACACTCCACCAAGTAACTAACTCAACCTCTGAAAAAGAGGTTCAGAGGCTCAGAAAGGACTGGATTCACTAGGCGAAGGCTTCCCAGGTGATAGAAACATGAAGGCTCTAGCAAAAAGTCAAACATATAATATAGTCTCCACTGAATATAAGTATAGGGTGAGTTGGGCTCGTGGAAAATAAGAGTTATAATACGGTAGTGCACAAGAGCAACATCTGGGTGTAGTGAGAGAGTGTGTGTCACTGCTGGAATTCTGTGTGAGTGAGTCATGGTAATAGCGAGAGGTGTAATGTGAGTAAAAATGGAAGAGAGACAGTCTGAATGGCTGGAAAACTGATAGACTGGGCCATAGAGCCTAAGTAATATTGCCAGCTCATGTCAGGAAGTCCTCCCTGTAAGAAGCAGAGAAGAGGGAAGGAAGTCAAAGGACAGAGTAATGGAGTGAGTATATGAGAATGGTAGGTTGGCATGCAGAGAAGAAATACTGCGAAGGAGAAAGAAACGTTTTGAAGGACAAAATGATTGGTAGAGACTGAGCATAGTAAAGATCTATGGTGGTCCAACCTAGAAGACTCTGAAGGAGTGTGAGATAAAAGAAATGATTGATCATTCTTCCTTCATTATGAGAGGTCATGTAGCATGGATTGAGATTAATGATAAAACTTGAATGTCACTCGTAGTATCCTATAAATTCAGGTCCTTAACAAGGAAAGGAGGGCAATCAATGCAGCCAAAATGTGTCTAGCTTGTAGTTATGACACGCACTTCTCTCTTGAATTGGAATCACAGTCTGCAGCTCACGTACAAGGTCACATGGTGCGAAAATTGAGCTCATCATAAAAGTATTACTCCGTAGGATATTGGAAGAATCAGCGTGCATAAAGGCGATCAGCCGACCGTCCAAATGTATGATTGATCGTATTAATATATTCACGGAGGATACAACACGAACCTGCGGGTAATATGATCTATGATAATACGATGATTAGTACAGGGTTCTATGTCTTCGTACCTATGCAAATATAGAGGTACACCTACTCGCCAGATTAGCTTGCATGTGATAATAAGAATATAGTACAGGTATATCACGTGACCCAAGTTGACTGATTCTTTATATATATAGAGTCATGATGACTCAGTTTGATTTGATCGTGTATTATATTATGGAGGGCACCTGACCCCAGTTGGTCAATTGTTCTTGTTTATATTCAGTTTATTAGTTATTTTATTCTACATTATAATGAGTATATAAAGTATAATATAATAGGTCAGTAGTGAATGCCCATTTATTCTTATGTTTACTTTAAATTAATATAATGATGACCGTATATATATATATACCCAAATAATATATATATAAGTAATTAATATATATAGGTTAACTAGTATCTTAATACTATACCCTATAATATATTATACTAACTATGTATAATTATATATACTAGATATATATACCGTATTATATATAATATATATATATATTATAATATATATATAATATATATAATATATATATATATATATATATATTATATATTTTATATCATAATATTCCAATAATTATTAATCACGTATTAATAGCAATCCATATTTATCTTTTCTTTTTACATTCCATTTCTAAGTAAATAGGTCGTTGCTTCCCAATTGCTATATTCAAATAAGTTCGCTAGTTAAGTAATAAGATTAAAGACTAGCCAAATATTGTTTGAAGGTTCTTGTCTAATATTCCTTTTGCACTTTTGCATAAACGGTAAGAATTTTATCATTTCTTAATTGCAATTAAATTACAATCAAGCTTAACTTATGCATAGGTCGGTATTGGAGTGTGTATAAATAAATTTGTCTTTATTTAATAGATCTCATACTATTTACCCTACAATAGTAGCATGTTGTTTATTCTCCAGAACTCTCCCTTTTTCAATTGATTGTTTTTCTGTCCTGTTCTGGATCTGTTACCAAGAACAGGTGAACAACCATTCAAGCCCAGCCTTGAAGAAGTCCTTTGTTTACATTCATTCCAGATACAACCTCTGGTGTCTTCCAGAGGTAATAATATATAATAATATATATATATATAACTTTTTGCTTTGAAGTATAATGGAACTTATTAAGTTATAGTTAGTCTTTCTTAGGTAGTAATAGCTTTTTATGTATATATATATCTAGGTCCAAGTTGGGAGTGGTTGACACTTCCGAAAGCAAACAGAAAAACCTTACTGGAGAACAATTCTATATATGTGGTTGATTCCACCTCATAACCATCATGAAGGTGACTTCATACCCATAATTTCTCTACATTTAAATAATTAAGAAACTTGTGTTGTTTATAGTGCCAAAAAAAAAATCTTAAGTTAAAAATAACTGAATGAAAATTAGTAGACTATGGTGTCATGATGTTAATAAAGTTATACCTTATACATATTTAGGGAAATAAACAATTATTTTTATAATAAGTAAACGTTGTTATAGGGTGTCATAAAGAATTTTTGGATTAGTTTTAAGTTCTTGTTAATTATTATATTAATTGAGCAATAATCTTAAGGATTAATAATTTCACCATTCATTGATTTGTTAGTTAATATCAATTCCCTAGATTTAGCTTGCCCCTCTTGCTCATTGTTATTACACTACCTTTTTTGTTTGTTGTTCATTGATTTTATTAAATTATCATTTGTTAGTATATATAACTTGATAATTGTTGGGAGTCGATAATTGATTATGAACCACATAAAAAATATGCACTGGTATTGTATTGTTTGGGCTGGTATCATATTTTGTTTGTCCGGTATTCTCAGTTTTCTTGTACTGGTATCAGTATTGTTTTTATTTGTAATTTTAATTTTGCCCATTACCATTAAAGTTGAATAAAAAATAAAATATATAATACACAATGCTTTGATTTTGAACAAACTCTTAATATAATTAGTTTTATAAATTCCAATTCCTAGATTTAGTTTTGTCCATCCCCTTGTTCATTGTTTAAAACACCTTTTTATTTCAGTTGATTTACCTAAACATTAATATCAATTCCCGAGATTTAGTTTGTCCCCTTTTGATTTCTTTGTTTTAAAACCACTTTTGTTTCATTTGATTTTTTCTCATAAACCTAATTAATTTGTTATTTATTACCTATTTCCTCAAGATCTTATTTATTGTTCCCCCTTTGCCTCAAACAATTAATTTATCTTAATAGTATAGTGTGATTGTCTTTTATACTATAAGTAAAGCCACATTTACGCGAGTGGTTGTAACCACAATCACAAAGAATGATATCGACTTGAGCATTCCAGTTGTCATTGGTTCTGTGTGTATTAATAAATATCCAATATTGCTATTAAGTCAAGCTTTGTGTTAGAGAAAAACGTTAGGCCATATAACTGAAATTCTTGACTGACTAATATAAAGAAAGGTTAAGGGTGTTATAAACCCACAATAGGTAAATTGGTTTCGTTTACATCATTTATATTTGTGTGTTCAATTCTTTGTTTTTCTTTGTTTTATCATTTCTCATCTCTTTTCTTTTTTCTTTCAGTTTGAGGACAAATGAGCTCTCCCAAGACATCCTCTAAGAAGGGTAATCACAAAAAATAACAAATTAATTCAAGAGCACTTAGATTTCATATGAGGCAGTAGATGAAGTAAGGTAGCCCCTCTCTGAAATGACGACGTGTTATTGATATACCGCCAGCGGCCTTCTATTGGATATGTCGTGGTAAGAGTCACTAGCTAGCCACCCGTAGCTATTATTTGTGTGTATTTTTATTTTAATGATTTGTTTTAATCTCTATTTTTTGTCATTTTTCATTTTTGTTCTATTATCTTTATATCATTCCAAAGTTGCTTTGTTGCATTTATCTGTAGCAGAGCGTTGCGAGTTTTCTCTTTTTCTTAGAGAATGGAGACTTGAACACTTGTTACTGTCTGCTTACCTTTCTCTCTGCTTTCTACGTTTCATTCACTTCAAACACTGCTATTCCCTACTCCCTATAATTGTCGTATTAATTGAGAATATCAGCTGATGACGTATTCGGTATCTGAATCTCTTATCTAAAAAAAATTATTTAAAAACACAAACACCTAAATTAGAACACGATTTATATCTTAACTCTTAATTGATCAAATTCATATAACCTCCATTTCCCTGTAGAATTTTCAAAATACCTAGACTCAGAAATTATTAAGGACGCAATTACGTCATGGCGCTGTGCGCCAGCGAGGTGAATATTTACCGTCCGAGGAATTTTCGGTAATTACCCACGTTTACCACTCAGATTCATCAAGATTGTGGCCATCCAACCAGCAAAACTTGTTATTGACATCTGATAACATCGTTTCTGTACCATCCCACTTCGGCTTTGCTGAGTCTTCGGGGGTGTTGAACGTAAGTCCAACACACTCAATAGGTTCAGTACCCTCCTCGTTACGACATCTCCCCGTAACGTGTGTAATATATATTATCCCATTTGAATTTGCCTATGTGAGAATCTCCCGGTTATTACTACCATTTCTCAATTAGGTATGTATACTTGACACACAAGTTCAAAATAAAGTATACCGAACAACCCATCCGTGCCGCTACATCCCCATATTTTTGTGCACACTTTATTCTCTAGTCGGTTTCTATTTCTGTGGGAAATTTTTCAACATTCAAATATCCTATGCAAAAGCTCCGAGCTCTTTCATAAGAGACAAAGAAAACAATGTTTTTGCTTTAAGAATATCTAGAGATGCATCAATCCACACTGAACTTTGTATACTATCACCACAAATGATGCAAAAATGGACTGATGGCATCAGAACACAGCAAAACATGCGAAAGAAAATGATTTCCTGTGGCAAGTATTGTTGGAGAATGGGGAAACCTCTCCTACAATTTCTAAACTAGGGTTTGAGAAATGCCCTGGCGACCTATCCTAGTTCCACTCCTTTTGAATGGATTGCTCCGAAACATTATTTGGTGAAATTGCATCGAAGGAGCCATTAAGCAGTTACAGATTGAAGACGTGAGTCTGAGAAACAAATGCAAAGGGACAAGGCTTATTAGATAAGAACGAAGGGAGGGAATTACTTAAGAAAACTAAAATAAAAAAAAAAAAAATAAAAAAATAAAAATTTGAACTGAGCACTGTGTGAATTGCTGATCGTACAAAAAATTATCCACGAAAACTTTTATATTATTCTTTTGCTAACCACTCTTAACTTTTCCGTTTCTCTATCAAAGTTATTGGCCAGATATAAAAACAGTCTCTTGTTACCTTTTCCCACGTACTCAGATTGTAGCATCTCCTGTGTCTGTATAAGCTATGAATAAGTGATAAAATGTGTAATTTAAATAGTCTCTTTACTCCTCAATCTGAGTACAAGTATCATGAGTATAACTTGCTCTCTCTACATCACTCTTGGTTTTTGTGAGTTTGGGCATTATGGAGGCGCTTTGGGCCTTTCTTGGAGATTAGTTCAAGGTAAATTTAGATAGAGTGATTTTACTCAAAAAACTATCTTTTATTTCATGAGTAAAAACAAGGTATTGAATTTCACGTTTGATTCTATAATAAATATAAAATATTAATAGATTTCCCATGATCACTGTCACCAGAGGTTATAGACTGACTTCCGTTGGGTGATAGTACCACTTGTGTACTTCTCTATTCACATTACGATTATACACATGCCAGTACCACCATCAGATATTGGCCTGTTTCCGTTTCCATTTGAGTGTATACCTACCCTCGGATAAATTTTATATCTCCTAACCCAAGCGGATGTGAGTGTGCTCCCGAAATCTCCTTTTCAGCCTTCCGATAAGTTTTCACATTACTGCTAGTTCTGGTGCGCTATTAGCCAACTTATCAGAATTTTTTTTCACAATTTTTTCTTCAAACCATCAGAAAAATTTTTCACGCATAATAGACTCTTCCATGATATTAAGATACTAAAGCCAATGTCTCTTCAAGAAAATAGAGAGAGTGGAATTTTTCACAGGTTTTGTTTTATTCTGTGAGTTTTAACTATATCATAATACTACCTATTTGGTCCCTCTCAAAATTTTGTAATTATGCCGCAAGATTTAGTTACCGCTAGGTCACAGATGTACTCTCGATGACTCCTTGTGTTGCGATACTTTAACACAACCCTCTCGCTAATACGCTGTCGGATTTTGCTCGGTGTGACAGTGTGTTTCCAGAGTATGATTATCTACTATATCTAGCGTTAATGAGAACGATTGATCTATCTGATTTTCATAAATTATAATATGCATCATGGTAGGTTTTATCATTTTTGTGAGGCAAATGGACATGTCGTGCAGGACTGCCCTCAACGAAGTCAGAGGACACAACTGGAACCTGATAATCAAGGATGTCCTATCTGTCATCAAGATGGTCATTTGGGAATTGACTGTCCGCAAAGAATATCAGAGAATACACCCAAACAAAGGGGAAACTAGAGTGCTCTGTGGTCATTGACCCACCCACTGAGCCTTCAGAAAATCTATATGACATCAGACTGTGGATCTACCCAGAACACATCCATGTGAACCTAAAACTATGGTGTCTTTGAGTCCTAAACCTCAGCGACAAAGATATAAATCAAAGAGCAACTAAGGTAATTGAAGGGTCACAATTGCCGAATATATATGATCATATTGTTTCGGCGGAACTTACGCCTAAAGCAGAATTGAGTGTGGTACCTTCTGCACCGTCTTTTAATGATTTATTGAATACTTCAGTTAAAGAAGTTGAGTCACAAGATAATGGTGGAGGTTGCTCTTCTTTCTTCTTTGTTACAGATTATTTCTAAATTATAAATTCTCCCATAAAAATGAGGAACAAACCTCACTCCATAAAAATGAGAACAAGCCTCACTTTCCAAAAATCCCTATTTATTCTCATTTATTCTGATTGTCAAATATATTCTATAATGTCATAAATATTACAGAATACTCCTCCAGAGGATCAGTGATAGTGTAAGTAGTTGTTGAAGTGTGTTTGATAGTAGTATATTTGATTACAAATTAATGCTAGATCGCTTATACATCAGATAGCTCATTCAATAGGTATAATTAACTCGAAAACCATAGTGCAAACTCGTTGTGTGGCACGAAGATAATCACATGGCGAGAACAATGGAGCTCCTACTGCAAATATTACGGGTCTGTGGTCTAAGTCCGTGTCATATAGCAGTGTGCGAGTTATTATTCAGCATAACCTTTAAAGATCACTGTCAGCGGATAATAACTCACCTTAATCACTATTAGTAAAATTTTCTCCAATAATATTTTAATCCCTCCCTTTAAATACTTTTGTCTGATTAGATATTGTGAATACTTTTGTGGTGGTGGATGAACAGGTGACGGGTTATGACGTTATTTTTGGATACAATTTGCTAAGGAAAGATAATTTATTACCTGATTTGTCCACCAAGGAGTTAATTAAAAGAAATAACGATACAGATAATATTATAACAGTAATAGCTAGAGATATCCGATTGGGTAAAGGAGGCAATGTAGAAGAAATGGCTATGGTAAGTAAGGAAATAGTAATTCCTCCCTGTACATGTGTCTCTGTTCTAGTTACCACATATAGTCCTATCGTAGAGAAGGATTCGTTAATGTTGTTTACTCCAAATAAATTTAATCAATGTATAACTGATGAAGCAGTAATTCCTTATACTAAGGATCCCAATGTTAGTATATATTGCTTTAACCCTTTTGAAAACGCAATCACTTTAAAATGAGGTTATTCTTTGGGTACTTATGCCCTCTTACATCCAGTACATCCTAACAATACTAATTATATTGCTGTAAATGCGGTCGAAATAACTCAAAAGCCACAAGATACTTATGAAGAATGGATGCTAGATAATTTAAGAACAGCTTTTGAGTTAGATAAGACTGACTTGTCCAAAGAACAAGTTTTACAACTGTTAATACAGTATCCACAAGCTTTGAGTTTGGGAGATGCGGACGTTGGCTGTACTAGAATTCTAAAGCATGCTATAAACACTTTTATTGAAGATCCGGTAAACGATCCCGTTAGACGTCTGCAAGGGCCAATATTGTATGAAGTGGAGGAAGTTTTGTCGCAAGTTGTGAAGTCTAATTGGAAATTATCCGAAGATCATGTCATCACTCATAATCATCTGCACCTGTTAAATTCCAATTCGAAAACCTGATTAGGTGCTATCAGACCTCTGTATCGACTAATTCGTAAATAAATTAAATTCTTAATCACTTCTATAAAAGATTCATTTCCCATTCCTAATTTAATGGACTACATTGTTCTAGTTAACAGGTATGACACTATTTTTCTACTATTACATCTGATTAAAGATTAATTACCAGAATAGATATAGAGAATAAGTAATTAGTATTTATCGAGAAACAGGCTGATTCTAAATACCGTTATGGGACCATCTGGGAGTTCCTTACAAATTGACCACTTGCGACTCAAAACCGACCTGCTACGTTCCAGACGAGCAATGAGGCTGCTTTATATCACATTCCTTGAGAGCGTAGATGTATGATAATATTTGCGACAATGTCAATAATTAGCGACAGTTTTGAAAAACATCTCTCTATCTTGGAAGAA
>JABUQX010093608.1:0-37840 GCA_015478945.1 Trachelipus rathkii | reverse complement strand
ACCAAATTTAGAACTCTTAAAAGTAGCGTTTTTCCTAAATCTCCCAAAAAGTTGAAATGTATTTGGTAAATCTTAAAATAGTTTTTAACCTGATTTTCAGCATTTGAAAAAATAATGGTTTTCATAAATGCTATTTTCAGAAAAAGCAGAAAAGAAATTTATTAATACTGTTAGGGTCTAAATTAACGTTTTTTAATGGAAATTTCAATAATTTGTTTTATATACCAAATATTTCAAATAAGTTGTGAAAACCTGTTCTTATGTAAAAAAATCTTTATTCAAAATTAACGCTTTTCATTAAATTCACATACAAATTTTAAACTCTTAAAAGTACGATTTTTCCAAATTTCAACAGTTTGAAATTATTTTGTAAATCTTAAAATGAGTTTTTACGGGATTTTCACATTTGAAAAAAGCAATGTTTTTTTCAGGAAATGCAATTCAAAAAAAAGCAGAAAAGAGAATTTATTAATTGTTTAGGGGTGTCTAACATTGACGTTTTTTAATGAAATTTCAATATTGTTTTATATACCAAATATTCCATTAATTGTGAAAACCTTTTCTTAATAAAATGAAACTTTTTAAACTTCTAAAATTTTACGCTTTTTCTTAAATTTTTCACATTACAATATTTAGAACTCTTAAAGGTATGAAATTGTCACATCAACATTGAAATTATTTGTAATTCTTAAAATTGATTTTAAACCAGCTAATTTCAGACATTTTGAAAAATAATGTGTTTCATTAAAAATGCAATTTCAATAAAAAGCAGAAAACGAATTTATGTAATAGTTTTAGCGTGTCTTAAAGTGACGTTTTTAATGAAATTTCAATATTGTTTTAATAACACAATATTTCATTAGTTGTGAAAACCTGTTTTGTAATAAAAATTTTAACTTCTAAATTGACGCTTTTTCTTAAATTTCACATTACGAATATAAAAAAACTCTTAAAAGTACATTTTTACCTAAATTCAAACATTTGAAAATTTGAAAAGAATATCTTTAAATTGAGTTTTAACGGTATTCTCAGCATTTCAAAAAATAATTGTTAATGAAATGGCAATTTTCAAAAAAGCAGAAAAGAGAATATTAATGTTTTCGGTCTCAAGTTGTAGGTTTTAAAAAGTTTCAATATTTTTTGTTATATACCAAATATTATTAGTTGTGAAAACCTGTTTTAATAAAAAATTTTAACTTCTAAAATTACGCTTTTTCTTAAATTTTCACATTACGAATTTAGAACTCTTAAAAGTATGATTTTTCCTAAATTTCAACATTTGAAATTATTTGGTAAATCTTAAAATTGAGTTTTTAACGGTATTTTCAGCATTTGAAAAAATAAGTTGTTTCATTGAAATGCAATTTCAAAAAGCAGAAAAGAGAATTTATTAATTAGTTTTAGGTGTCATAAATTGACCTTTTTTAATGAAATTTCAATATTTGTTTTTATATACCAAATATTTCATTAGTTGTGAAAACCTGTTTTAATAAAAAATTTTAACTTCTAAAATTACGCTTTTTCTTAAATTTTCACATTACAAATTTAGAACTCTTAAAAGTACGATTTTTCCTAAATTTCAACATTTGAAATATTTGGGAATGTTTTTAAAATGAATGGAACGTATTTTCAGCATTTGAAAAAAATGATGTTTTATTAAGAATCAATTTCAAAAAAGCAGAAAAGCGAATTTTCTTAATAGTTTTTCGTGATCTTGAAGTTTCGTTAATGAAATTCAAATTTGTTTTTTATACCAAATATTTCATTAGAAGTGAAAAGATAAGCTGTTTTCATAAAAAAGTTTAACTTCTAAAATTACGCTTTTCTTAAATTTTCACATTACAAATTAAAACTCTTAAAAATACGATTTTTCCTAAATTTCAACATTATAAATTAATTTAGAGATTCTTAAAATTGAGTTTTTTAAGAATTAGTCTATTGGAAAATTAATTTTCATTGAAATGCAATTTCAATAAGCAGAAAAGGGAAATTAGTAATAGTGTAGGTGCTAAATTGACGGTTCTTAATGAAATTTTCAATATTTGTTTTAGAGTGTAAAAAATCGGCTGAAAATTTCCGATTTTATGGCATTAGTGGTGCTGAAAACGGGGACCTAGCCCCAGCCCCAAATGGATCTTGCCACTTAAAATTGAGTCTTTAACGGATTTTAGCATTTGAAAAAATAATGTGTTTCATTGAAATGCAATTTCAAAAAGCCAAAAAGCGAATTGTTAAAGTTTCAGGTGTCTAAATTGACTTTTTATAATGAATATTTATAATAGTATGTCTTTCACATGTAGAAGGGTACAAGTGTTTCACCTTCCTTTAAATAAGAACTTTAACTTTCTAATAACTTTACGCTTTTCTAAATTTCGCCATACAAATTAGAATTCTTAAAAGTACGACTTTTTCCTAAATTTCAAACAATTTGGTATTTATTGGCTAATTCTTAAAATTGAGTTTTAAGATGGGATTTTTAGCAATTTGAAAAGAATAATGTGTTTCATTAAAATCAATTTCAAAAAGCAGAAAAGCAATTTTATTAATAGTTTTGGTGTCTAAATGCGACGTTTTTTAATGAACTTGCATTTATTGTTTCAAAAACTGAAAATTCATTACTAGTTAAAACTTGTTTTAATAAAAAAATTTTAACTTCTACAGTTCCGCTTTTTCTTAAATTTTCACATTACAAATTTAGAACTCTTAAAAGCTAAAATTTTTCATAATCCTACCTGTCAATTTAGGTAGTAATTATCAAAGGGTTTTAAAGGCGATTTTTTAGCATTTGAAACAATATAATGTGTTTCAGTGAAATCCCATTTCGAAAATTACTAAAGCGACTATATGAAGAGTGTGTGGGACTTAAAATGACGTTTGTTTAATGAAATTTCAATTGTGTTCATATACCAAATATTTCATTAGATGTGAAAAACCTTTAATAAATAAATTTTAACTTTCTAAAACGCTTTTTCTTAATTCACATTACAAATTTTAGAATTCTTAAAAGAACGATTTCCTAAATTCAACATTTGGAATTATATTTGTTAATTCTTAAATTGAGTTTTGTAACGGTTATTTCAGCATTTCTTACGTATATCATTAAAGATGGCAATTTTCAAAAAGCAGAAAGCGAATTTATAAGTTCATTGAAATGCAATTTCATAAAAGCAGAAAAAAGCGAATTTAATAATAGATTTTAGGTTTCTTAAATTGACGTTTTTTAATGAAATTTCAAATTGTTTTTATAAGACAAATTATTTTCATTAGTTGTGAAACCTGTTTTAAAAAAAAATTTTAACTTCTAAAATACGCTTTTTCTAAATTTCACATTACAATTTTTAAAACTAAAAGTACGATTTTTCCAAAATTTGCAACATTTAAGAATTATTTGGTAATATCTTTAAAATTGAGTTGTAACGCTATTTGCAGCATTTGAAAAAATAATTTTCCAAAAAAGCAGAAAAAGAATTATTAATTTTTAATGTGTCTTAAATTGACGTTTTTTTAATGAAATTTCAATATTGTTTTATATACCAAATATTTCCAGAAAAGCTTAAAAACTGTTTAATAAAAAATTTTAGACTTCTTAAATATTACGCCCTTTTGCTTTAAGATTTTCACATTACCAAATTAAACTTAAAAGTACGAATTTTTCCTAAATTCAACACATTGAAATTATTGGTTAGAATCCTGGAAAATTGAGTTCTTTAACGATTTTCAGCATTGAAAAAATAATGTGTTTCAGTTGAAATAAGATTTTCAAAAAGAGCAGGAAAAGAGAATTTATTAAGTGTTTAAGGATTGTGCTTAAATTGACGGTTTTTAATATGATATTTCAATATTTGATTTTAATGATTATATTCATTTAGTTTGTGAAAACCTGTTTTAATAATAAAATTTAACCTCTAAATTACGCTTTGTCTTAAATTCACATTACAAATTAGAACTCTTAGAAGTTACGATTTTTTCCTTGATTTCAACATTTGAAATTATTGGTAATTCTTAAAATTTTGAGTTTTTTACGGGGTTTTCAGCATTTGAAAAAATTAAGTGTTTCATGAAATGCTATACAAAAAGCAGAAAATCAAATACTTAGAGTTTTTTAAATTGCCAATAATTTACCATTTCAAGATTGTTTATATACCAACGCACTTGGGAAAGGAGGGAAAGGCGTCTTCCCTGAAAAATATCTGGGCGTCTAAATTACGCTTTTTCTTAATTTTCACATTAAAATAGAACTCTAAAAGTAGCGATTTTCCGTTAAAGATATTTCAACATTTGAAATATTTGGTAATATCTTAAAATTGAGTTTTTAACGGTATTTTCAGCATTTGAAAAAATAATGTGTTTCATTGAAATGCAATTTCAAAAAGCAGAAAAGGGAAATAACTATGTGGTTCTGTCATATTATCATTTTTTGATGAAATTTCAATGATTGTTTTTATATACCAATTCATTAGTTGTAAGAACCTGTTTTAATAAAAAAATTTAACTTCTAAAACTGAACGCTTTTTCTTAAATTTTCATCATTACAAATTAAGTAACCTTTAGAAAGGTCGATTTTTTCCTAAAATTTCAAGATGAAATTATTTGGGAAATCTTAAAATCTGAGTTTTAACTGGTATTTTCAGATGTCATTATGATAATAATAATGTGTTCATGAAATGCTATTTCAAAAGCAAAAAAAGTAAATCTATTAATAGTTTTAGGTGTTCTAATATTGTGACGTTTTTTAATGAAAAATTTCAATATTTGTTATTTATATACCAATAATAATTACTTATAAAGTTGTGAAAACCTGTTTTTAATAAAAAAATAAATTAACTTCTTAAAATTACGCAATGTTTTCTTAAATTTTCTAACATTACAAAAATTTAGAACTCTAAAAGTACGATTTTTTTTCCTAAATTTTCAACATTTGAAATTGATTGGTAAATCTTAAAATTGATATTTAACGCGTATTTTCAGCATTTTTGAAAAAAATATGTGTTTCATTTGAATATTGCTATGGAAAAATAAAGCAGAAAAAGTGAAATTTATTAATTTAAGTTTCTTAAAATGACGTTTTTCAATACTATAAATATTCTCATATATAATTTGTTTTATATACCAAATATTTTCATTAGTTGTGAAAACCTGTTTTTATAAAATAATGTTTGAACTTCTAAAATTACGCTTTTTCTTAAAGTTCACATTACAAAATTTAGAACTTCTTTAAAAGTACGATTTTTCTTAATTTCAACATTTGAAAAATTATTTGGTAAATCTTAAAATGAGTTTTTAACGGTTTTTTCAGCATTTAAATATAAAGTAAATTGTTAATGTTGAACAGCAATTTTCAAAATAATAAGCAGAAAAGAGGAATTATTAATTTGTTTTAGCGTGTCTTAAATTGACTTTTTTTAATGAAATTTCAATATTTTGAATTTTATTATACCAAATATTTTCAACCACGATATAAAAATAAACTCTTTTAATAAAAAATAAATTTTAACTTTCTAAAATTACGCTTTCTTGCTAAAATTTGTCACCATTCAGACATTCTCTAACTGACTAAGTACACTTTTTTCCTAAAAATTCAACATTTGAATAGTTATTTGTTAAATTTTTAAAATTGATTTTTTAAACTGTATTTCAGACATTTTGAAAAATAATAATTGTGTTTTCATAAATTTGGTGAATGTTCATAAAGTCAAAAATAGTGAGAATTTTAATTAAATTGTTTCCTTATTATTTTTAAATTATGATCGTTTTTAAGAAAAAATTTTCAATATTTTTTATATACCATAATATTTCAATTTAGTTCGTGAAAAACCGCTTTTAAGAAACAAATTTACACTTCTAAAATTACCTTTTGCTTATATATTCCCATTACAAATTTAGAAAAAACTCTAAAAACTAAAATTATCCTCAAATTAAACATTTGATAAATTATTTTTTAAATCTTAAATTGTGAGTTTTTAACGGTATTCAGCGCATGATAAAGAAAATGTGTAATTAACTTATATTAAAGGTTTGAAATGAAAAAGCATGAAAAGAAAAATTATAATGTTTATGGTGTCTTTAAATTATTATGACGTTATTTTATATGATAATCTCTAATTATTTGGATATTGAAATTAATACAAGATATTTTCATTTAGTTGTGAAAACCTGTTTTAATAATAAAATTTTAACTTCTAAAAATTACGCTTTTTTCTTAAAAATTTTCTACATATCAAATTTAGAACTCTTAAAAGTACGGATTTTCCTAGATTCACATTATTTAAGATATATTTTGTTAAATCTTAAAATTAGTTTTTTAACGGTATTTTCAGCATTTTTAAAAAAATAATATGTTTAAATCAAAAATAGAGGCAAGAAAGCGAATATATAGAACCATTATGTTCTTTAATTGACAATGTTTTTTAATTAATATTTCAATATTTGTATTTATGTACCAAATATTTCATTAGTGTATGAAAACCGTTTTAATAAAATAATTATAAACTTTCTAAAATTTACGCTTTTTCTTAAATTTTCACATTACAAATTATTTGTAAAATTCTTAAAAGTACGATTTCTCCTAAATTCAACATTTGAAATTAAATTGGTAAATCTTAAAATGGAGTTTTTAACGTTATTAGCAATTTTCTGAATAAAAAATAATTGTTTAATCATTGAAATGCAATTTCAAAATTGCAAGAAAAGAGAATTTATTAATGGTTAGGTTAATCTTAAAATTTGTACGTGTTTTTTAATGGAAAAATTCAATATTGTTTATATATCTTAATTAATTTCATTATTTGTGAAACCGTTTTAATAAAAAATTATAACTCTTAAAATAATTAATCGCTTTTTTCTTAAAATTTCACATACAAATTTAGAACTCTTAAAAAGTACATTTTTCCTAAATTTCAAACATTTTGAATAATTATTTTGGTAAATTCTAAAAATATTATTTTAAAAAATATTTTCAATCATTTGAAAAAAAATTAATGGTTCATGAAATGCAATTTCCAAAAAGCAGAAAAAGAGTGAATTTATTAATTTTGTTTTAGCGGCCTCAGGCGGATATTAAACTCTTTTTATATGATAATAAATTCAATATTTGTTTTTAATACCAATTAGTTTTACTTTTATATAAATACCTGTTTTTATAAACCAAAAAATTTAACTCTAAAATTAATTACTCTTTTTCTTAAATTTCACATTACGAATTTAAACTCTTAAAAGTTACAATTTTCCTAAATTTCAACATTTGAAATTATTTGGTAAATCTTAAAATTGAGTTTTTAACGGTATTTTCAGCATTTGAAAAAATAATGTGTTTCATTGAAATGCAATTTCAAAAAGCAGAAAAGTGAATTTATTAATAGTTTTAGGTGTCTTAAATTGACGTTTTTTAATGAAATTTCAATATTTGTTTTTATATACCAAATAGTTGTGAAAACCTTTAATAAAAAAATTTAACTTCTAAAATTACGCTTTTGCTTAAATTTACACATTACAAATTTAGAACTCTTAAAAGTACGATTTTTCCTAAATTTCAACATTTGAAATTATTTTGTAAATCTTAAAATTGAGTTTTTAACTGGATTTTCAGCATTTGAAAAAATAATGTTTTCATTAAATGCAATTAAAAGCAGCAAAGTAAATTATTAATATTTAGATCTAAAATTGACGTTTTTAATGAAATTTCAATATTTGTTTATATACCAAATATTTCTAAAGTTTTGAACAAGAATTAGTATTTAGTAAAAAATTTTAACTTCTAAAATTACGCTTTCTTAAATTTTCACATTACAAATTTAGAACTCTTAAAAGTACGATTTTTCCTAAATTTCAACATTTGAAATTATTTGGTAAATCTTAAAATTGAGTTTTTAACGGTATTTTAAAACAATTGAAAAATAAATAATGTGTTTCATGAATATTCTAATTGCAAAAAAGCATAGAAAAGAAATTTATTAATTGTGTTAGGTGTCTTAAATGACGTTTTTAATGAAAGTTCAATATTTGTTTTTATATATCCTAATTATTATTTCATTAATTGTGAAAACCCGCTTTTTAATAAAAATTTAACTCTTAACCAATGGTGCTATGTTTCTTAAATTTTCACATAACAAAATTTAGAACTCTTAAAAGTACAATTTTTCCTCTAAATTTCAACATTTGAAATTATTGTAATTCTTAAAATTTGAGTTAACATATTTCAAATATATAGCATTTGATATATACAATTGAATGTTTTCATTGCAAAGCACTATTTCAAGAAAAAGCATAAAGCAAATTTATTAATAGTTTTTAGGTTCTTAAATTGAGGTTTTTAAGGAAATATTTCAATATTTGTTTATAAACCAAATATTTCATTAGTTGTGAAAACCTGTTTTAATAAAAAATTTTAACTTCTAAAATTACGCTTTTTCTTAAATTTTCACATTCCAAATTTAGAACTCTTAAAAAGTCACGACTTTTTTGCAACCATTCAAACAGTTGCAAATTTATTGGTAAATCTTAAAATGAGTTTTTAACGGTATTTTTAGTCATTTGAAAAAAATATATGTGTCTTCATGAAAATGTGCAATGTTTCAAAAAGCCAGAAAGAGATTTAAATTAACGTTACGTGTCCCTAAATATTTGACGTTTTCAAGATTAATAATTCAATTACATATTAGTTTTATAACCAAGGTTATATATCTTTAGTTGTGAAAACCTGTTGTAAAAAAAAAAAATTTTAACTTCTAAAATTTCGCTTTTTCTTAAATTTTCACAGAACAAATTTAGACCTAAATTTCAACATTTTCCTAAATTTCAACATTTGGAAATTATTTTGTAAATCTTAAAAATTGAGTTTTTAACCAAAAGATTTTCAGCATTTAAGAAAAATAATGTGTTTCATTCATATGCTATTTCAAAAGCAGAAAAGTAAATTTATATAATAGTTTTAGGTGGAAAATTGATCGTTTTTAATGAAAATTTCAATATCTGTTTTATATACCAAATATTTCATAGTTGTGAAAAACCTGTTTTATAAAAAATTTTAACTTCTAAAATTACCGCTTTTTCTTAAATTTTCTATTTAAATTTAGAAGCTTCTAAAAGTCCTTAAACTTTACGATGTCAAACATAAATAATATTATGATAAAGTCTATTAATAGAGTTTTAACCGGTATTTTCAGCATTTGAAAAAAATATTGTGTTCCAAATAATTGCAATTTCAAAAGCAGAAAATAGAATTCGCTAATAGTTTCCTGTGTTTGGAAAATGACGTTCTTTTAATGAAATTCATACTTATTTGTTTTTTATATAGCCAAATATGTTCATTAGTTGTGAGAACCTGTTTTAGTAAAAAATTTTAACTTCTAAAATTACCTTAATTTTCTTAAATTTTCACATTACAAATTTAGCAATCTTAAAAAAGTACGATTTTTCTCTAAATTTCAACAGTGTTGAAAAACTGGAATCATTATATAAAGAATGGTTAAAAATTATGAGTTTTTTACTACTCGCGTTATTTTCAGCATTTGAAAAAGATAATGTGTTTCATTGGAATGTTAATTTTCAAAAAAGCAGAAAAGAGAATTTGATTAATTGTTTATAGTGTGTCTTAATTGACTTTTATTTAATGGAAATTCAATTATTGTTTATTTTATATACCATAATTTTATCAGTTATGAACTAGTTTTATAATAAAAAATGTAAAATTCTAAAATTACGATTAAATTTGTAAAAATTCACAGTTACAAATTTAAACTCTAAAAAGTACGATGTTTCCTCCTTTTAATTTCAACAATTTGAAATATTTTTTATGCGTAATCTTAAAATTTGAGTTTAAACTGTTATATTTTCAGCATTGAAAAAATAATGGTTTCATTGAAATGCAATTTTGGAATTTAGAAAATCGAAGAATTTATAATTTATTTTTGGTATCTATAAAATATTGACGTTTTCGAATTATAATTCAATTTCAGCTTCTGGTTTTTTATTATACAAAATATCAAAGGGACGACGTTTTTATATTGCGAAAGCGAGAATTATGGAACGTTAGAATCGAACGCTTTTTCTTATAGATTTATCAACATTACGAAATTGTAGAACTTCCCTAAAAAAGTTACGATTTTTTCCGTAAATTTCCAAATTTGAAATTATTTGTGTAAATCTTAAAATATTGAGTTTTTACGTGGATTTTCAGTCATGTTGATAAAAAAATATAAATGTGTTTTCATTGAAATGCAATTTTCAAAAAGGCTGAAAAGTAATTTTATTAATAGTTTAATGTCTTAAATTGATGTTTTTTAATGAAATTTTCAATAATTGTTTTTATTAACCAAATATTACATTAGTGTTGAAAAATTAGTTTCTAAATTTTTTGCTTCATTAAAGCTTGAAAAAATTTCGCTTAATTTATTTAAAGCTTCAGATGAAAACATCGTTTTCTTAAAAAGTACGATTTATTTTCCTTAAATTTCAACATATTTGAAATTATTTGTAAATCTTAAAATGAGTTTTTAACGTATTTTCAGCATTGAAATAAATAATTATTACTTAAAAATGCCTTTACTGATTTCAAAAAGCAAAAAAGTAAATCTTAATTAATAGTTTTCCTTTTTTCAAAATTGACGTTTTTTAATTGAAATTTCAATTATTTTCTTTTCTATAATTCTAAATATTCATTAAGTTTTCTTGGATCAAAACCTGATATAAAAAATAAACTCAAAATACGCTGTAAATCACATACAAATAGAACTCAAAAATACGATCCTAAACTTCAACATGAAATATGGAACTCTTAAATAGATAAACAAGACATGCTCAGTTGAAAAAAAGTGGGCAGTAAAAGGCTATTGGTCAAAAAAGCAGAAAAGGGGAGATACGAAGTAGGTGAAGGTAGCTGAAATGTGACGTGTTGT
The DNA here is from genome assembly GCA_015478945.1 of Trachelipus rathkii. Lineage (NCBI taxonomy): Eukaryota > Metazoa > Arthropoda > Malacostraca > Isopoda > Trachelipodidae > Trachelipus > Trachelipus rathkii. Next base: position 26,948 of record JABUQX010093608.1, on the reverse strand, counting down.
AATGAAAGGTCAGATGGGGTAGAATAGACCTAAGAGTCAGTGAGGTTGAAAACCGAAGTGTAATTAATAAAAATGATAACGGCGAAAGCATCGCGTGTGATGTCGCCCACACAAATTCACATGTACAAAGAAGTAGTCCAACTGGGTAAAAAGTACGATTGCCAAAGTGGGTCAACCAGTGTGTGGAAAGTATGGGTAAAGCGGTTTAAAAGGTGAGTCCGTGGTAACGGTAAGGCAGTGATATGGAATAAAAGAAGGTGGCAGTGGAAAAATAGGCCAAGTGCAAAAATGCAGAAAAATGAAAGGTAGTAAGTGGAGGGCTAAAGGTGAGTGTTGAAGGAAATGGTCAATATGGGGGAGGATAGACCAAATAGGCAGGTAGTTGGTGAAAACCTGTGGGAAGAAAAAAATGGAACGGTCGTAAAAAAGACGCGGTGTGCTTTAATAGTCACAGTAAACAACAGTGAAACTGTAATTAAGGTACGAAGGCTAAAGGTCAACAGTTTGATAAATGAGTGGTGTAATAGTGCAAAATGGAGCTAATCGGGTAGTGTCAGCAGGTGGAAAAAATAACATGGTTGTGCATGGAAAGAAGTGGTACAAAAAGTGCAGAAAAGAGAAGGAAGGAATGGGGGTAGGTAGCTGAAAGGGAGGGTGTGGAAGGAATAAGTGTCAATATGTGAGGTAATACCAAAGAGTGTTCATGAAGGTGGTGAAACCTAATGTGTAAGTGTAAAAATAACCGTCTAAAATGTACGCTGGAGCTTTAAAGGGCACAGTACGAATATGTTAAGAACGCTGTGAAAGTTGACGAGGTGGCCTAAGGCTAACAGTGAAAGAGGGGGGGAAGTGCGAAAAATATGAGGTGGTAGGACGTGATCAGCAGGGTGTGAGAAAATAAGTAATTGGCAATGTGAAATGGCAGTGTGCAAGAAAGCAGGAAAAAGCGATATAGAACGAAAATGTGTAAGGCGTAATGACGGGAAGTGAAGGAAGGTCTATATAGGGTGGTATAGAGCCAAAGAGTAGAGAGGGGTGAAATACCATGTGTGAAGAAGAAATTATGAACGGGCAAAAAGGACGCTGTCTGTGAAATTGTGCACCAGGCAAAATTGAGAACGCGTGGAATAAGGTACGTAGTGGGTCCTGAAATGGCAACAGTTTGAAAGATGGGTGAAGCTAAAAGTGTGAGTGGGAACAAGGTTTAGGTGTCAGCAGGGAATAAAAGAAGGTGCATGAAAATGGCATAGTGTGTCCAAATAGCTAGAAAAGAGAAGTAGAAGGAGGTGCGTAAATGGGACGGGAAGAAATCAAATGGGGGGATAACCAAAAGTCAGATGGGAAACCTGAATAAAAAATGAACTCGAAATACGCTGGGGCGTGTAAATCACAGTACAAAGAGAACTCGATAAAAGGTACGATGTAACCTCTAATACGGCATACATGGAATGAGTAGAAAATCGTTTAAAAGGCGGAAACGGAGGGCAGAACAGTTGGTGAAAAAATAAGTGTCAGGGAAAGCAACAAAAATAGCAGGATAAAGAGTAAAATAATAGTATCTAAAGACGTTTAATAAATGCTAAATGAAACCTAAAGAGCTATATGGAAAATCCGTGATAAAAAATATATAACTCAAACGCAGCTTTAATTACAACTAGTATCAAAAGAACTACTAAAGTACTCGATCCTAAAATGGCAACAGGATAAATAGGAAACTGAAAATTGAACAGTATTCATCATAAAAAAATAAGGCATGAATAATCGTAATATCCAAAAAGCAGGAAAAAAAAAGTAAGAGTGTCTAAAGACTAGAAATCAATATAAAACCAAAACATAGGAAACCAGTAAATAAAAAAAACGCAAAAACGCAAAAACGCAAAAACGCAAACTATAAGTGACATCTAGACATCATGACATAGTTGACATTTACTATTTCTCGAGCTGTAAAAAATAAGCAAAACATCGATCCGACATGATTGAAGCGATAGTGAATCGCTTTAACTATCATAACATAAATGTACCAATATATCATAGGCAAACCGAAAAATAAAATAACCTCTAAAATACGCCGGTGCAAAGCACATGGCAAATAGAACCGAAAAAACATCCTAAATTTCAACAAAAAAGAACTAATAAAGTAGATATTCAGAACATGAAAAAAAAGGGCAATAATAGCATCATAAAAGCTAGAAAAGCGGAAATAATAGAATATGACAATGACAATAAATTCAAAGGAAACCAAATACAAGGAGAAAACTGAAAAAAAATAGTTCTCTTAATCGTTCTAATTACATTTACAATAAATTAATTCTGGTGTAGAGTATTTCCTATTTGATGTATTGAAATAGGAAATACACTACACAAGAAATAATTAAGATTTCAAAGAAATTCTACCAAGCAATCATCAAACCAATAAAAATTTCTTTATACAAAGGTTTTATCAATTTATTTTTAGAAGAAAGAAAAAAAACACATTTAATATAATAACTGATCAAGTACGCGGAATGTTTGAATCATATTAGTAACTCGCTAAATTGACGGCCTTACTTCACAAATGTGGGTCACGATGCCGCAGAACATACATGATAAAAATAATTATTTCAACATTTATAGGCTAATGAAGCAATATTAAAAATATGAAAGAAAATAACAACAATACCATAAACATAAATAAACCTATAAAAAAGTAACCTAAAAGCGCCAATATCACATATGGAAAGAACTTGGAAAATAAGTCTCCTAGTGTCAACATGGAACAAGGAATCAAAAAAGATAACACAACAAATAATAAAATCATATAAGCAAATAGCAGAAAAGAAAATATAAGATACGAATAAACTTTTCCAATGAAAAGCAAAACCAAATAAACATATTAAAACCTGTAAAAAATAAATAAATGATACCTAAAAACGCTCTAAATCACAACAAATTAGGATCTCAAATTCATTCCTAAATTTCCAATAAATAAAATCGAAATAAAACGAAACATGAAAAAATTTCAAACACAAAAAACAGGAAAAGAAAATAACAAAACGTTAATGAAATCAATAGAAGACCAAAAGCATAAAAACCTGAAAAAAAAACCTATCACCCAAACACAAACAAATAAAACTGCAGCTGTACCTAAATAAACAAAATAAAAATCAAAATATTAAAAAACTTCAGAAAAATGAATGTTCAGAAATGAAATTAATGTGTTCAAACATGAATATTGAAAATACAAGTAAATATAATAAATTATATCAAAAACAAAACATAAAAAGCTAAAAAGCCGAAAAAAAAAAAATCAATTAGCAAAAATTAATAATAAATAAAATAACCAGTGAAAAAAAATACAAAATATACCATCAGAAAGGTAAAAAATTGACACACACCTCCAATCAAGCCAAGAAGTGCATACAGCACAAGAATATCCGGTCACTCACATCTCAAGCAAGAATGCACCACCTGATAAAGCGAAATAATCTAAACAAACGTAAATAAAATCCACTGAGCAAAGAATAGCATAATAACTAAGAAATCATATTATAACAAATTCAGAGGTATATAACCTATTATAAGAAAAAAAATAAAAATCTTAATAATACGCTTGCAAATTCACAACTAAATAAACCAAAAATCGATACCTAAATTACAACATGAATAAATCAAAATTAAACAACAGAAAATAATACTCATAAAAAGCAACATATAACAAAAAGCAATGAAAACAAATCGTGAAGAAAATTCAATATAATTAATACCAAAACATAATGAATAATGCAATAAAATAACGCAAAATACCTCTGTAAAATTCACATACCAAATGAATAATCATTAATAATATCACCTAATCAATCAATTGAATAAATAAATAAAATTAGAAACAAATGCAAAAATAATGTTCAATGTAAATCAATCAATTAAAGCAAAAGGTCGAATTAACTCCCGCTCCTCACTGAAAAAACTAAATCCCCCTGAACATTCAAAAACACATAATAATAACGAAAAAACCGTAAAAAACTCAATTTTAAGACACAAAACCGAAATGTTAAAAATAAATATCAAACTTGTAGAAGTCTTAAATAATAAAAAAAAAAAAACAAATAAGAAAATAAAAACAATCTTCAGTCTAATAAAAATTTATAAAAAACAAAAGAAATTCATAAAAAAACGACAAAAGACCACCAAAAACAATTACAAATGTTTAATTACTTAAATTGTTAGAAGATAGAGTCAATTTGTAAAAACTGAACACTAATTACTGAAATACAACTAATCAAATAAAAAAAAACCAGAGTCAAAATTATTTCATCACGAAATATTTCAGTGGAAAAGAGAAAGCAGGAAACACTAAAGAGTAATAAAAACAAATAAAAACATAAAAAAAAAATCTAAAAACACATAATAACAATTAACCCCCCCCACGGATTAAAATCACCGAACTAGAAAATACACACTACTCCGTGTCAGTCATTATAAATCCATGGCTAAAAGACTCAGATAAAAAAGCAACTCAAACGCTTAAATACCTCAAATGATAAATACAAGTCAGCAATACTCGCGATAATAAGTACATCATCTCGATAGCAAGTTACCAAGTAAAAATTCCAACTATAAAATCACAAACAAAAAAAGCATTAAATCTAAAATAAAAAAAACCAAATAAATAAACAATAACTTAGAGTCACATAAGGAAAAACTCTTCCTGGACACTTCCTGAACCACTAATTTATCCATTTTCAAAATACCTAAAAACATCTTGACAGACTACTAAGGAAAATCAATCATAAAAAGAAAAAAATCACTTTTAAAGCAAAAATAAATGAATAATAAATAAAAAGCTTAGAAGATAATAAACTAAAACAATAAAACTAAAAAAATGATATAAAATACCAAAAATGAACAAAAATAAACGCCAAAACACCTAAAAACATAATTAATCACTCGCAGATAATACCAATCATAGATAACACAAATCAAAGCTGTAATTTATAATTTAAGCCTCATTAAGATACCCAAATAATAATATGAAAAAAAAATCGTTAAGGAATTATCAAATATATATTAATAAAAAAAAAAGCGAAATTAAATAATATAAAACATCACAACTAATAAAATATATTAATAACCTTAAACAACAATTTAAAAACTATTAATTTTTGAGCCACTTAAATCTAATAATAAAACCGCAATACAACAGAAAAAAAATGTTTTCAAAGCAAATATATACCCAAAAAACCTAAGTAGAAAACCAATAAATGAATATGGAGAAAAAATTCGTATCTATAAGATGTCAAACGTATAATATATTAAAGAAAAACAAAATAAAATGAACATATAATAAAATAGACACATACTTAAAGAAAAAAAAACAATAGAAATCTAAAAAGGCACTTTACACCGAAATTCCTCTCTTAAACGATCAAAAAAACATAAATTCTAAAATACGAAAATAATCAAGAAACTTAAAATCAAGAAAAAGAAATAAGAGAAAACTTAATTTCTTTCTTCAAGTTTAAAAAACGAATAGAAAAAAAAAAAAATAGATACTTTCTCTAATCAAAAAAAAAACAATAAAAAAATTACAAAAAAACGTCAACTAAGACACCTATAACAGATAAAAACTCGCTTGAAAAGCACAATAAACATAACAAGCTGAAATACCGATAAAAACTCAATATTAGTTTCAATATAATCAATTAAATAAAAATATTCAACAATAAAAACAAATTTGTAAAAAATAAGGAATTACTTTAATATTATTATGATATCATTAACTATAAAAAACTTTGGCAAATTGTGCGGAAACAATAAAACTAAATAAAAAACAAAATATTCAAAAAAACACAATATAGACACCGTAAACAAGTAAACTCTCGTGCTTATTAATAGCAACAAATAACCAAATCTAACTAAAACCCAAAAAACTCAAAAACCCACGCATGGTTCAAATAAAAAAACACAAACAAGCAATAAAATAAAAAGTCAATTAGATAAAACTAAATTGAGAAGACTATTATAGAGCTAATAAATACTCAGAGAGCAACAAAAATGCATCCAAGTAAAACTTAATTCATGAAACAAAATAATAAAAATAAAACTCTCAAAATGAACAATTAATACACAAATCAAATGCTATAAATACCTAAAAACTCAATATATAATACAAATAAGTCAAATTATAATAATAGAGTATAAAATGCGACTAAGGTCTAAATGTAAGAAAAAACTATTAATAAATATGTATATAGAAAAATATAAAAACAATCACTATTATCAAATTAACAGTGTATATAAAAACAAAATGAAAATTATATAAAACAAGTCAAAAAACAAGCCATTGTTTTAGGTAATTGTTACTTACTCAAAAGCACAAGAAGACTACAACAAACAAATTAAGACTATGACAAAAACTTTCTAGAGGCTCATTAAAATGTGAAAATTATAAATCATCAATGTTAGTTTAAGTTAATGGATACCACATAAAAGAAATAAAATGAACTAGAGAGCACTGCAGCTTATGTTACAATGCAAATATTCTACATAAAATAACCAAAATAAATCATAATTAAAACGCCATAAGACACCTAAAAACATAATATAATACCGCAAAAGCACTTGCAATGAAACAACAACAATAAGCTTAAAAAACTCGTAAAAACTCAAAAGATTTAACCAAATGAAGGCAAGAAAAAAGCTACTAAGATCAAACTAATGAAGAATAACAAAAGACAATAAATAAAAGATGTCAAAACAACCACAAAAATATAAAGTAGATATAAAGACAAAATGAAATATAAGAAAAAATATGTATTTCAGATACTTAAAACAAAAAAAACCCCGATATCATAAAAACACAATCCCAACACTAAATACCCCAAATAACTCAATAAAGTTTACCAAAGAAAACTCACAAGTAATATAGATAAATCTGTACCTTCAAACTCAAAAAAATAAGAAATTAAGTAAAAAGCAATTAAAAAATAAAATAACAGTTGTTAAAAAAAATCAAAAATATAAAACACATTTATGAATTTACGTAGGCAATTTTCCCTCTTTGCCCATAGACAAAAGCACAATACAAACACATACACCTTAACACACACATACTACAAAAAACTCAAAAATACCAAAAACAAATAAACTACGAATCTTTAAAAAACGATAAATGCTTAACACAACAAAGCGAATAAAAAATATAAAACCACAACGAAAAAGATTACCTCATCCACCGAACTATCTTCTTTTTACACGCTAAAAAACCTAAACACAATAACTAAATCCCCTAACCATATCAATAAAAACACCTCATGAACAACTAAAATTACCTAAGATAACGTCAATAAAATAACAAAACAAAATGGATAAAAGAAAATTGTAAGCAAATAAGAGAAAATAAGCCAAAACTAAAAAGAAAAATTAGAGAAAAACATTTAAAAACTAAATAAAAAAATGAATGTTAAAACACTGAATAAAGGCAAAAAAACGTCAATAAACACCTAACAATAATAAATCTCGGCTAAAACATCAAAAAACACTATTCATTCCATTGGAGCCCCGGTCATAACGCAAAATAATATACCAAAAATCAAATTTGAAATATAGAAAAGATCACGAAAATAAAAAATATATACCAGTCCGAAAACCGAAAAAAAAAAATAACAAAAACAACCACAACACCAATAAAAACAACAAATAAAACAAAAAAAAACAGTACAAATAACAAAATAAACAATCAATTTACTAACAAAAAACACAGAGAAACAAACAAACCAAATAAATATCATGAATTATAAACTCGCTCAAAATTAATCCAAATTAAATAATAAAATAATCGCTCATTATAGTATTTTGAATTGAAAATTTGTAAAACCCGGTTTTATAGCCAGCCCCCCGCGCGTAAACATGAATCTATCATATAAAAAATCCAAAGTTTGATCATAAAGACCTGACCTAATCACCCTAAATATACTATAAAATACTCGCTGAATAAACACAATAAACGCAATATACAAAGCATAAGACTCACAAAATATCTAATTAAAAACCAAAAACAAAATAGAAAAAACAGAATAAAATAAATAAAAGTATAATAAAAATAATGCAAAAAGAATGTAAGTATTATTAGATACAAAACTTACAAAAATGTAAAAAAGACATAAAAAATTATCATAAAAAAATCAAAACACGTAAAACTATAAGTAATCACCACGAAATAGCACAAGATAAACACATATCAAATCTGAAACCCACGTAAATAACTCAATAAGAAACCAAATAACAAATGAAAAATAAAAAACTACAATAAATCGTAATTAAAAAATAAAACAAGAAAAATATTAAACATTACAAAACGATATGAAAAGAAAAAATAACATAAAATTGCAAAAAAAACTCAATTAAACAACAAAATAATATAATAATTCAACCTCTGAAATCATCAATAAGAAAAACCATTATATCAAAGACGAATTAACTATAAAACCAAAGAAAACCCCTCAAAAACAAATAATAAAAAAAACACAATATTAAATCAAAAATAAACAATTAATAAAAATTGAACAAAACAATAGAAAACAATAAGAACTATAATAATTAAAACAAATACAAAAATGAAACATAGAACATAAATTAAACACCTAAATACAAAAAGGTGCGCACAATACACCAGAAACACAAAGTATCATAAATGCTGAGTCTCAGAGTTGGCTAGATTATAATTTTATACAAAAAACAAACATGACAAGATAAAATGATAAAGCAAACAAAATAAAAAAACAAAAAGATAGATGATAAAAAAACATAATGCATAACACAAAAAATTATAAAAATACACAATGAAGACATAAAAAACCCAAATAACACCAACAAAGACTAAAAACACTCCAATTAATACAACAATAAATCACTAAACAAATGCAAAATAACTTCTGACCCCTATAATAACAATATTAACCAACTGTAAATTAAAAAACGTACTTCAAACAAAAAAATAAATAAAAAATCCTAAAAATAAAAAATAAATAACAATTGATAAATTAATAAAAATGAAAAAATAAACAAATAAAACTCAAAAAAACTCAAAACATACGAAAAATACTATAAAAATACACCTAAACACAATAAAATTACACAACTAAAGCGAAATCACTAAAAAATACCAATAAGAACCAAAAATCATAATTAAATTAAAAAAAACACGTATATGCAAATATCTAAAATAAAAATAAAGCGAAATACTAAAGAGTAAAAGTTATAAACAACTAAAAAAATGGAGGCATTGATTAGTGTAGAATATGCAGCCGGAACCATTGAATTAAAAACTGTCATTGAAAGCACAAGAAAACACATTCAATATTCTAAAATAACACGTTAAAAAAACTCTGAAATAAGATACCAAATAAAACAAAATAGAAAAACTACTATATATCGGACTTGATCGATATAAAAAAAATAGATCATAAAAAATTAATAGAAAATAAACTTAAATAAACATAAGAAATATTTAAATAAAACAAATATGAAATAATAAAAAATATAAATATGAAACTAAAACATAAAAAATGAACTAAGACACAATGAAACAACAACAAACAAAATACTGAAAACTCATTTATTTATACTAATAATCAAAAATGAACTATAAAAAATTTAATGTCCAAAATTAGTTTAAATAAGAAAAAGCAATTCAAAGACCTTTTCGGGAAAGTACAAAATGAGTTCTTTTTAAAAACTAAAGCGCGAAAATGTTAGGACAGGTATTGATGGTAGAAAGTAGATTTTCACTACCCGTCAAAAAACAGAAACATGCTCCAGCACCAAAACCATTATACCAGCTGCTGAAAATATTGATTAGTAAAAATGAGAGAAAATGAAGGATTAAAAGAAATTTGTGTATATAATGAATGAACTAAAAACATAACAATAATTAAATACAAATAAATCATAAAAATCATAAAAACGCAATAGACACTTCAAAATAAAAAAAGACCTGCAAATAAATTCATCAAAAACACTATACAATCTAAAATAATACCGAAAAATTATAGTAAAGTTTTCAAATAACACTAAACATTATGAAAAATTGTTGAAAGTCAAATAAAAAATAAAAAAAGCAATAGAATAAATATATATATAATAACACACAAAAAAAAATGAAATGTATATAAAATAACAAAATGAAAATTCAAAAAAAAAAAAAACATCAATAATTTATATAAAAACATCCTAACATGAATATTATCAAAGCGGATATTCAATATCAAATCAAAATCAAAACTCTAAAAATATTTCCCAGTAATAATAATATTAATAAAGAATATAAAATATTAAACAAATCTAATAGAAAAATAAAAAACTAAAAAAAAGAATAAAGGAAAAAACAACAAATAAAACATAAAAACATAATATGAAGCAAAATAAACGTCAAAAGACACCAAAAGCAATAAAAATCTCCACTGGAAATCATCATAAACACAAATATCTCAAAATGCACAAAAAAACCGTAAAAAACTCAAAAGATGACCAAAAATTCAAATCAAATAAAACGACAGATCAATTATCAAAAATCAAGAAAAAGCAATTAAAGCGTCAAAAAAAAAAACACACAACTAAGAAATATAAACCTAAAAAACAAAAGAACATAATAAAAAAACGCAATAAAAACACCAAATACTAATAATAAACCGTCCATAGTATAATATGCATACAATATGAATCACAATCTCAAATTCAAATACCGGAAAAAAAAACTCAATAAGACTACTAATAAATCATAAAGAAATAAGAAGATAAATCTACTTAAAAGCTAATATTAATGTAAAAAAAAAAAAACATATAGAATAATATAAAATTAAAACAGCCAAAACAACGAATATGAAAAGTTTCCAAAAAAACAAAAAATAAAATCCAAAAAAATTTAGGAATAAAAAAAACCTAAAACAGTATAATAATACAAATCTCCTATGGCAGAAAATTCACCAACCTGAAAATAAACCTAAAACCCAAAAATACCAAAATTATCAGATAAACCGAAAAATCTACTAAAAGTCAAATAATAAATAAAAAAAAGACTAAAAAGAAATAAAAAAAACAAACAACAAAACTAAAAAAATACGAATAATAAATTAAAATGAAGAAACAATAAAAAACATCAATAAACACCAAGAAATCAATAAAAATCCCGCTAATAAAATCAATAAACAACATAGCATAATCAAAATAACGGAATAAATACTCAATAAATAACAAAACAAATAGAAAAAAAAACGTACTAAGGATGCAATATTAAAAATCAAGCAAAAGCGTAATAGAATGAAATATAAACAGCACAACTAATGAAAATAATATAAAACAATATGAATAAAAAAAAAACGCAAAAGTAGTACCTAAAACAATTAATAAACTCCCCGAAATTTCCATCAATATAAACACAACATAACAAAAAACCAAATAAAAACTCACTAAAACAACAAATAATACAAATTAAAAGAAAAGAAAATATTGTAAATATTAATGAAAAAACAAAACTAAAGATAAAATATAAAAAACAAAAAAAAAAAAATAAGATAATAAAAACAAAATAATCAAAAAAAAATAACAAAAACACTCAAAACAAAAATAAATAACCCGCTAATGAAAGCACAATGAAACACAATTAACAAATCGAGAAATACCGTAAAATAAACCCAAAAATACCATAAAAAAGCACTTAAAATATAATTTCATTTACTTAATGTAGCATAAAAATGAAAAAATAAAACTAAAAAAAAATACAAAAGCACAGAAAGCGACTCACATACAGAGGAAAACAGATAAAGAACATAAAAAAATATAGCAAATATCTCACTAAAACATAATAAATCATATCGATAAAGTACATACAAAAACTCAAAATCAAACTGAAAAAACTCACGCAAAAACCTATCTCAAAACCAGAATAACCAAATGAAAGTAAATAAAACTACTAAAGCAAAAAATAAAAAAAGAAAACTAAAGAAAACGTAAAAAATAAAATTTTTATTAAAACGGGACATAAATAATTTGCATGACATCAGTATGAAACGTAACTAAGACACCTAAAACTATAATAAATACCCAAAGCATTCCAATAAACAACATTATACACCGAATACCTGAAAAAGCCAAAAATCCAACAATATAACTTAACAAGAGTAACACTTAGACAAATAATAAATAAAAAAAGACAAAACTATAGGGTTATATATCACACAACTAATGATATAAAAACAAATATAAACATAAAAAAACTCAAAACACCCGTAAAACAAATAAACTCCTGCTAAAATGCCAAAGAAACACAACAAATCAAATACCGAAAAACCATGAAAACCAAAACAAATGAAAGAAAAAAAATCTTAAGCTAGACAGAGATAAAAAAAAGAAAAACAATTAAAATAATAAAAACAGTGTCACAACAAAAAAAACAAAAATGAAACAAAAAACGCAAAAGACACTAACAAGTAAATCCTCGCTAAATAGCACAATAAAACACAAACAAATCAAAACCGTTAAAAAAACCAATAAGAATACCAAAACATCAAATGAAAGAAAACACTCAAATCAAATTACTGAATTGAAAATGAGATAGCAAATCGAAAACCTTTCGATTTGATCACGAGACTGATTGACATAAAAATAGTAAGAAACCGGCAAAAAACAATTATACCTAAAGCTTTGAAAATAAAGTCCGTGCCTGAAACCACAAAAACACATATCAAATCAAAACCAAAAACGTCACATAAGCATAACAAATAAGTCAAATGAAAAAAAACTACAACTAAAGTAATGAAAATAAGCAAAAGCAAAAAGCTAAATTATAAAACAGGCGAGAACTAATGAAAAGACATAAAAAACAAAAAATCAAAAAAAAACCGTCAATAAAAACACCAAACAATATAAATCTCAACCTGAAAACAAATCAAAATACCTAAAAAACTCAAAAATACCAAAAACAAAGAATAAGAAAATCTACTAAGATCAATTAAGAAAAAGAAAGCAAAAAAAATTTAAAAACAGCAAAAATAATGATAATAAAGTAAAAAAAATAAAAACAAAAAATCACATGGAGTGCGCAGAGGCGTGAATCAGCTCCAACAACGCAGCAAACAATGAGAGCGACTCTCTTAATCATAAAATAACATCAAAAGATCCTAGTTGAGGAAATGAAGGATATGAGGGTCGATGATACGGGAATCAGAAGAGAAACTTGTTGATACAATTGCACCACTAATAATTGCTTTAAAAGAATAATTGATATAATATATATATTAATATATATTATAAATATATATATAACGTATTATATATATATATTAATATTATATATTATATATTAAATATATTATAATATCTCATGTGTGTTAGATAATTCTCTCATTACCTCTCTTAAATTCTCACTCTCTATTCGAATCATTACCAGGTGATATATATAGTCAAATTATAAGACCATGGAAATATAGGCTAATGTCCAATATTAAGTAATTAAGGTGTTCCTGAACCTATTAGATTATTATATATATTAATATATATATAATATATTATTATGATAGATATATATATAGCTATATATACTATAGTGTGGTATATATATACTTGAGTTAACTTAAAGGTAATCAGGTTATAATAAAGAATTAGATTTCTATTTATAAAATTACATTTTCGACACTTTTCGAATTAAGTCTTTTCTTTTCGATCGCTATGTTAGATCGCCTCGCTTTTGAGAAAGTTCTTCATTTTCAACCGAGTGTTGCTGGGATAGCAAGAAAACTTCTAGCCTAACTTTACTAAGTATTTGGAACAAAGCCTCCTTTTCCTTCAAAATTGTTTAAAATGTCGAAATTCAGATTGTTCTTATAGTCTTATGTCCTTTGATAGATTGGTGTGTCTTGTAAAGCTATCTGAGGTTCATATATAGAGATGAATTTCTACAGATAGTCACTATCGCAGTCAGCTATTGCTAGTACTTGAGAATAAACAATTGTTCAAACATTTGAATAGCTATACGAGATGTCTTTGAGAATTATTATATTCATGCTCAAAGGTTTCGAAGAAAATTGTCTGGTGAGGAGGATCTGCTGTGCGGTAAGATAGTTTAGTTTTGGTGATCTAACAGTACTTCCAGAGTTCCGGGATTTTTCATATTATTCCTTTTAAAAAAAGTTTATTATATGATATACCATTTAAAATTTCATAAGTTTCAGAATTGCAGATAAATATTTTTTTCTTAAATTTTGGGTCCAAGAATGTTGACCATTAGACAAATTGTGTTTTGAACGTAGGGGATTAGTCTTTAATTAACTTCATTTTGGATTTGTTCTTTAGCCTTTTCGGTTTCTTCATGCAAATCTTCAATTGCTGATAACTGAGAGCTTATAGCATAAAAAGTTTTGAAACAATTATCGAGATTATGTGTAATGACTCCACGACAAGCATTTGCCGATGCTTCTTTGAAAGTTTCAGAGATTTCTTGCCAAATTCCCTAAAGATTATTTTTCATTGGTTTATATGCTCAGGGATGGAATATAGTTTTAACTTTCAAAGCTGCAATTTCTTAACTGTTGCTTGTACTATGTAACGAGTCTTTCGTCTTTACTATAGTAGAATGAAGATTCATCTTTTTTACAATCACTCGTATTTCTGTCTTGAATTATGTTGAAGTATTTTTTCTTGATTTAATAGAATTGCTTGTAATAAGTCATTATAAATATTGGAAATCTTAGTCTTAATAACGTTGCAATATTTCGAACTTTATCAACAATTTTTGATGTAAACTTGTTGAAATTTTGCTTGGTTTTGGAAATAAAACTGTGATCAATTAACAGAGAAAGCTACATGGGAATTCAATTAATCATTCTTTATTATTCAATAATCTATCTAATATATACATTCTATGTTCATTATAGTATGTATAAACAGAAACGGAAGGCACTTCTCAAATATGGGTGCTTGAAAAACACTTTGATAGATACTTAGTGGTCATATCACCTGTCACCTGAGATTTCATCACTCTGGATATCATCGATAACACGACAAAAACACGCCAATTCTAAGTTCATCAATTGATGGAAGTTAGGGCTAAAAACTGACTTTGATTTTTGGTGCATGCATGTCCATAAATCGAATGTTACATTAAAGTGATTAAACTTACATCTTCGACTGGCTTGACAACATACTTTGAATTTTTTTGTCTCATGTCGTCGTACAAACAATTATATGATTCGTTGCAATTGCTCTTCGTGTCGGGGTTTGATATTCAGGATCGAGATATTATAATTTAAGAGTTCCCTAAATATATATATTATATATATATATTATATTATATATATAATACTGTTATATGAGTTATAATATATATATAGTTTATATATAAATACTAATATATATATTATTATATATACATATATTAATATAATATTATATATATATATAGATACATAATCATATCTATGTGTCAAATTATATACGGACATCGGAACGTCTGATTTCAAAAATCTTTTTCACAGGGTGATTCTATGGTACATAAAAAGATGTTCTAGGGGTGAAATGCGAATTTTCTTTATTTTTTTTGATTTTTTTTTATCTCAGTTAGAACGTCTGGATTAAAACAAACTTCACAGTACAGACGTAACTACCTAAGTCCTAACCTAACCATTAGATCAACCTGTGAATTTTTTTTTTTAAATGCGACCTAACTAACCTGAAAATAAAAACGAAATTTTTTTTTTCATCTCACCCCTAAGAACTCTTTTATATGTCGCCATAGTTAATTTTTTAAAATCCGAAGTCCTCCGTTCCGTGTCACCGTTACTATATTACCTTTGTCATACTATATATATATATTATATATTGATATATATAATATATACTATATAATATATATATATATATAGTAATATATATATATATATATATATATACTATAATTATTATATGGTAAAACCTTACTGTCTAACAGCCACAGGTTAATACTGAAAATTATTAAATTTCTTTATATAAAAGAAAACTTGTCATAAAAAAGGAAGAATTTTAGGAGTGAACTGCAATATTTGGAAAGTTAAATAATAAATTTTTTATTATTTTATATTATTTACGAACTTCTTTTCACTGCGTAATACAAATTCCATATTATAAACTACTTGGATGTTGTACGGCTAACGTTTTCTATGATTAGGAAATAAATTAAAAGATGACTTCAATATTTTTAATTTAATTTTAAAAAGCAACAATTTCGTAAGTTTTCGTGAACTAAGCTAGCCCTTAACCTAACCAAATCTAACTAACCTAACCAACCTAGACTGAAGCAACATAACCTTAAAAAAAATGTCCATTTACTCGTGCCCTATTAACATTCTATTTACGTATCATAGGTTCTAACCTGTGAAATTTTTTTTGAAATCTGACGTCCCGTTCGCGTAGGGCGTTAAGTAGTAGTTTGTCAATATATATATATATATATATATAATATATATATATAATAATATATAATAATATAATATATAATACTAATAATATATAACTATATACTATATATATAATGATATATATAATTTAATTAATATATATATATAATATTAAATATAATTATAATATATATTAATAATAATATAAATATATATATATTAATATATATATATATTATATATATATATATTATATATTATATAATTAATATTATATATATAATATATATATATATATATATATAATAATAATATTTAATATAATATATATTAATTTATAAATAGTACTAACTTTCAGGTCCAAGATTTTATTAATATTTTTATATAATATATTAATTTTCTAGCTCAGTCTATTTGTTATTAGTATATTAATTTACTCACGTTATAACGGTTGTCCTAGAATCAGCATCTCTAGAAGACTCTAGACCTTTGAGTTATATTGAAATGACTACTCGCCATATATAAGTCTTTTTTTATGTTTTTATAAGTTTTTAATCTACTTTAGGAAATATAAATTATATTATATTATATATAATATTATATATTATATATATATATATATATATATATATATATGTATTATAATATTATATATAATATATATATATAATATATTTAAGGGTAGTCATATATGATATGTTTTATTATTTTAATAAATTTAACGTTTATTTTATTTATTTATATATTCTTATAATATATTATTAGACATATAATTAAAACAAATAAACTTTAAAACTTAACCCAGCTTTTAGGATTATCGTTGTTATATATATAGAAATATATAAATAATAAAAATTATTTTTTTTAAAAAACTGTGAGGAAAAATAATATCATTTATTTATACGGAATAAAATTATTGTAATACGCAGTATAACAATTGTTTCCAGAGGTTGCAATTGTGTTGAGATGGAGAAATATATTCTTCGATATCCTTGTATAAGAATATTTATTTAACGAATATCACTACAACGTTGCACGAAGATATATAGCACATCAGTATTATTAAGAATATAGTTTCAGTAGGCAACGACATATTTTTACGATTTATCGATTGTAACTGGAATAATGATATCAACATAGCGATATATAAAAAAAAAATTTTATTAATGTAAGTAAATATCAAATATTCTTGTCATATATGACTCGACATGACAGAAGTCGCTGCATAAATAATGAGAATGCAGACTTGACAGATCTTACTCTGGCACATATTTTGAGATATTATTTAAATTTCTTTCATCTCATGAAATGATTTCATTATGTCTTCTTAATTTTATATCTATATTACTGAACGTAATAATAGCTGAAAAATGTATACAAGTTTATTAGGCTGTACGTGTGAGTGTGTGCAACTTCTCCATCACTAAAATCTTCTCAAATATATTATTAGTAATTAATAATATTATATTCATGGTGCGTAAATATAAAAAATTATAAAATCTTTTGTGAGCATTTACGAAACATGATTAAAACAGAATTAATGCCCGAATTGAATATGAGCAAAAATATATATTATTGCTCATAATATTAATCTCAAAAGATTCCACATATAACATTATTTAAGTTAGTATATAACTCAGATTAAAAATGTGTCAATACACAAAAGGCAATCTCTCTTACTGTATAGTCATTGTTAGAAAATACATCTCATAGAAAAAAATAGACTTCAGAGTGATTATTGTTGAATTGGCATGCAAAATAACTTTATCGATTTTATTCTACTTACATAATATAACTAAAGGAGCATTCATAAAAATATATCTAATCAATGTCGTTTATTCCTTCTTCTTTCCACACTTATACCTACTCCTTCTGGCCTTTACTGTTTCTATCCTCCATATTCTGGTTCCACTCGCCGACCTCATAATCGACGACTCACAGTCCGTGAATAACACTTAACCAAATATCACTATAATCCTAATATCACTCATAACTAACTTGTTCCACTAAATCATTAACTTAAATCCCTAATCACAATCCTATGAAAACCTAGCCTAACCTAACCTAACCTAACTTACCTAACCGTTATCATACAAAGTTAAGGTAAACCTGATATATAGCCTTAAATTAATAATATTATATATTATATTTTAAATAATATATATATATATATTATAATATATATATTATTTTATATATATATATATATATATATATATATATTAATATATTATATATATGATATATATATATATTTAATATATGATTATAATAATAGTATATATTATTATTAATATATATATATTATATTATATATATAATAATTAATTATATAATTATATATGATAAATTTTATTATAATTTGTTAAATACTGTAATAATAGCGTCCCTTGGAGTAATTCCCCAATATAACTATTCGAGCACAGATCACTACGACTGCAACTCTGATCATACACTCAAAGTATTTACGTTCTGGCATCACGCCGACAACACTTCACACGACAGAACCTAACACTACACAAAAGCTATATTACTCAGTCTTGATTGTCAAGTAACGTACGCGCTCTCACTGTCAGCACCCAATGGATCGTTTATGCGAGTCTTACAGAGGAACAGAACTACGTAATAGCGCGCATCAGCGCCACCGCACTCTCACCGTCATAACAGTCCACAAATAGTTTGTATATTCAGCATCTGTCACGAATCTGGTTCGACACACGTGCACTCTTCGCGATACTGCACAACTACGAGTAGAGTACAGTTATTATCGCTACCCTAAGAATTTTACATATATATATATTTGTACAAATATACCTTAACTTGACGGGCACTCACAATCAAGGAACGGGCATTATCAATAAGATTAAGATATTCTAACTGAAAAGAAAAATAATTTATGACGAGGTATGCTGTTCTATATGATATCATCTTTTAAATAATGTTACTAGTAGTGATGAAATATAGGTTTAGGTTAGGTTAGTTAGGTTACGTTACTTTACGTTTAGGTTACGTTAGTTACTGTATAGTATTAGGTTTGTTATTTAAGGTCTAGGTTTAAGTTATAGGTTCATGATTGTTATCATCTTCTACTATATCCTTGTGTGAATTATAACTATATTGCTTATATGTAATTTTATATAATTAAATTACTAATAATTTTAAAAATTAATGTTTAATAATATAAATAATGTTAATAATTAATATTTTGAATTGCAATAATTGCGGTACTTAACTCTTCATCAATAAAAAATCAACAGTTACGGATTAACCTAATACCCTACCACTATCTCTTTCAATAACAGATCAACTGAACATTTATAACACATCTTTTCCCATATTAATCTTATTGTATTTCAATAAGCGCGTATATAAATAGTTCAAAGCGAAGAGAATAATCCCTATCATAATAATCAAATAAAATTATTTAATTACTTGAAATAAATTTTCTTCTAACCCCTTAAAAATGTTTATTTTTATATTTAATACGTTTATCTAGTTCAGTACTCTCTAAATGAGAGAGTAAGAACATATTTAACGAGTATAGCCTTTTAAGTAATATACTTTTTAACTAATATATTACATTATATATATATATTAATATATATATATAATATAATATATATATATATTTATATATTATATATATATATTATATTAATATCATTAATATATATAATATATATATATATATATAATATTAATATATTATATATAATTTTATATTATATATATATATATATATTATATATATATTATATATATATATATATTAATATATATATATATTAATATATATATTATATATATATAATTATATATATATATTTAAATTTGTATTATAGGATGTGGATACTAATGATAGTATAATATTATAGAGGATATTGTGGTAATTATATTTATATATATATATATATATTATATATATTATATAGTAGGCAGAGAGTATAGGTGTTATTGATTAGTATGGAGATGGAAAAGAGTTGTGAGGAGTGCATACGTATCTATTTATATTCGGATGATTTTGTTTTGTGTGGTGTCGAATCTGAATAGAGAGTTTGAGAGGAATGGAGTATAGAAAAATTATGTGCTCAAGGGTGTGTGAAAGGAGAGTAGTGATATTAGATAAAGTAAAAGGCAGATAAGTAGTATATAAGAGTTATTATATATTCGAGTCGCTCCATGATGAGGTAATCACTATGTCTCCCTGGGTGTGTCGCGATAATATTTGTATGGTTGAGAGTCCCGATGTCGTATGATCGAAAGATCTTGAGACACAGTCGTGCTTCGCTGCACAGAGAAGCTCACTACTCAGAGATATATTCTAATGGTAGAGGAATAGTAAAATTGATGGAGACTGTGCTCGTATAGAGTAGTGAGTTGACAGATGGGTATGGTGGGAGTGAGGAAGAAGTTCCTCGATAGAGTATGGTGTGCAGGATCGAGCAGGGTGTGTCTGCTGTCTACATACTAAATGAGCCGTCTACTCTCGGTAGCGAAAGTGAGTGAAAGAGAGAGCGTGGTCTATATCGATAAGGCCTGTAGCGCGTAAGTGCTTGGCATAAATTCCTGCGTAGATCCGCGTATGACATATGTCCTCACGGGATCTTAAATATATCGTTATTGAGTTAGATCTGTATATTTCATTCTTTTATTGTATAGTAGTGAGACTACTGGTGTGTGAGGCTTGTGCACTCAAGAGATATTTATAAGCCTATCTTGAGGAAGTGTGTTTTACGAGATGTGTTGGCAAGAATTAGTTGAGTTCGAATGCTTAGGGGCGTACCAAGGTGTGAGAGAATTGCTTAATAATAAGGATTGAACGTAAAGGAAGAGAGTTGGCGTGGGTTATGAGGTGAATCTGGGATGGTGTGATGCTTGTTAAATGATATTTCGCGTGAGACAACAGGAAGATAATTTGAGAAAATAAATGACAAGTTATGCATTGAGATTGGGTTTGTTCATATAGTTGTAGTGTGTTGAAGGAAGGTTAAGGCGAAATAGTGTGGAGTGATTGATTAAGCTGTCGGGTGGGAGTGGTATAATTCCTGAAAGATTCGCATGTATCAGTGGTAGTAGGACGGGGAAGGAGGGGGGGGGGATCTTAAACGAATGTGTATATTGCTGTTCTTGTAGGTAGTATGGTATGGGTGAGTATTTCAAGAGTCTTGGCGTAAGAATTGGGTTCCTATCATATCTAGATGATTCTGAATGGCGGTTATCTGTAGTGGATTCTCTCATTCAATGCCACGCTGGATGTATGCGCAGTGAAGAAAGAGGTTAGGTTTGTAGACAATCCTGTAGTGACTGCCCTGTCATGTGGAGCACGGAACATTATTGTTGTGTGAGTGATGCATTAAGTAATGCTGTTTATCATATATATTTATTAGAGTTAGAGGTCAAGTAGGACTATCAGAACGTAGTTAATGCCAATGAAGTGATTGTGGTGTTTCTTAGATAAATAGGATTGTTTGAATTTAAGAGTCGCACAGTGGGTTATTTCGATGCTGAAACTGTGTTGATATAGAGTTCGTAGGCATTTAAGGGGAAGATCCAATATTGGAGATTTTTTGTTCCCTATTTTAGCCCCCACCTAAAAATGGACATAAAATTCTTAATTTTCATAAAATTTTGATGGGAAAAAGAGCAAACCGCAGCTTTTTCTGACCCCATAGAAAGTCGATTTTCGGTGTTTTTTTATTTTGGTGTCTGTAGTCATTGTTTCAGCATTTTAATTTTTTCAGATGCTACGTTTTTGACATTTTTTCGTATAAACTTCTACAATTTTTTTCGAAATGAATGATTTCGAACTTGAAATATGCATAGATGGGTCCATTACGCATAAAATGCATGACTTAGTTTTTTGATTTTTTGAAAATTGTGCTCAGCAATGTCGAATTTCAAAACCTACCTTTTTTTTCTTAATTGCTATATATACGAGGTGATACCCAAAAGTTCGGAGAATTTGAACAGCCCATGCCAACTGGATGTGGCATGCTCTTGTGCCGCTAAATGTGGCGAGAAATTATGTTTAGTTCGTGAAATTTTGTAAGTGTAGTTTTTTTTTTTTTTTTTTTTTTTTTTTTTTTTTTTTTTTTTTTTACCCGATTTTAATTTAAATGTGGAAAGATTTTGAATTAAATTTTAATTTCAAAGCTTTAAAAAAAAAAAACTACATGAGAAACCCACCGTATGCTACAGGAACCTTTGGAGATAATACCATGAGCAAATACAAATAAAAACCTATTTATTATACAAAAGTTTCACGTAAGGACGAACAGCTGTTGATGACCAGCTGACCATGAGCTTTCCATACGACCGTCAAAAAAGACAACGCCGGAAACCATAGCAAGAGTTCGCGAGGATGTCCTTGTAGATCGTACACGAACTATCCACGACGTTTGTGAGATAATAGGACAATCTTACGGGACTATTCAACATTTTGTCTGACGCTTAAAACATGAGACGCATTTCAGTGATATTTGTGCTAAGACTGTTGAGCAACGAACAGAAGGTCAATCGAGTTTCTATCATTACGGAACTCAAACAACAAGTCAGGGATAACCCAACTTCATCTCCAATATCATAATTCGTGATGAATCATGGGTTTACGATTATGATCCTGAGACTAAGCAGAAGTCGCAGCTAAATTCACTACACTCAAAAGAGCACGTCATTTTCGCAGCAATGTCATGTCTATGCTGATTGCTTTTTTGAACATTCACGGGATTGTCCACAAGAAATACTTGCTTCCTGGTCAATCCGTCAATGGCAAGTTTTTCACCTGATACAAGGTTTTGAAAAGCGGTGGGCTCTTATATGTGGAGAAGACATTCGGCCCATACGTCCAAACAAGTGTAAGAACAACAATTGGTTTCTCTACAATGACAACGCGTCCGCTTACATATCACTTCGTTATTCGACATATATTCACTTAAGACTTCCACAAAACCCTCCATTACAGATGATTTTCACACTTAGTACACAATCACAGAGACACACAATTTGCCATTGTGCTTGAATCTTGCTCCCTGTGACATTTTCCTATTTCCAGAAATGAAATTAATTATGAAAGGGTGTCGCTTTATCGTTTTAACACGATTGAGGAGATCAGACAGAAGCACAAGAGATCCTCAATGCACTTTTAGGGATCAGTAAAATCATGGGAAAACACTGCGATCGCTGTAGATGCTTAAGGGACACTACTTCGAAGGAGGACTGGTGCAGAACGTAGCAGGACGTAAGCATATTTGCGTAACAGTCAAAATCCTCCTGAACATGAAACCATTCTGATATACAGTCGGGTCAGTACTTTCCGCTATTACAGTTATCTATGAGCAATATATTTGTATATAATATCATATGTATATCCCATATAGTATAATATAGCTCTAGCAGTATACTATATAGTATATATAGTAATTATATACAGAATCATATATATAAGACATATAATATTAATGAATCATTATATATATAATATATTGTATCTTTGCGTATCATACGATGGCAAAGGTAAGAGAGTTACCAGAATTGTTAAGCAGAGTTGTCCGACTACAAGTTAGTGGGTGTATAAAGGGGCATGAAGACTAGAAGCTAAGAAGAAGGCGTCTTGTTAGGAGTTGAATGGTGTTATAGGCGTGAGTTATGTGTACGGAGGATATCAATAAGGTTGAACATTCTCTAAGACGAACTTGCATACATATGGAGGAAAAATGAGTGTTTAATATGAGTTAGGTCTACTGGTGATATACTTCCTATTTAACCGATTTATGCTGATTTATGGTTTTCCGCCTCAGGAACTACGGGGAGACTTGCGTGGTGGCGCTTGACATATCCAAAGCATGTGACCGGGATATGGGATGCGTCACTGCTCTCCAAGCTTCCCCTCCTTTGGGTTTCTCCTTCTCTTTGCTTATACGGTATGTCTAGCTTTCTTTCATATTCGCTCAATATCGGCTGGTTGTATGGACGACTTCTTCTTCTTTCTTCTGTTAATAGTGGTGTCCTCAGGGTTCTTGTCTTATCTTTTCTTTATTCTTATTTGTTTCATTTAATGATCTTCTCCACTGCCACATCTAACTCTATCCACTCATATGCCGATGACCGACGATTCATTCTTCACTCATTTCCAATTTCTGCTCCCTCTTTTAACTTCTAGAATTGCCTCTCTCTTAATCTTTCCGATTCTCATTTCTCGCTGATCTGGATTAGAATTTCCGGGGTGGGTTTCGTCTCAACCTTGTGAAATTCAATTCTTTAAAAAACTAACTTTCTAATAATCTCCCTCTCTAAAACACCTCTCTAACTATTAATTCTCTTCGGACTGTTTCTCTGTCATTCTCCTGTTACAATATAAACCATCCTGGCCTTAACAATAAACAAAAAATGTCTTGAAAACCTCACATCACAACGGTTGCTAGGGCGGGCCTCAAAGAAAACTGGGAGTTCTGTTTATGCTGCTACGAGATTTTTTTTTCCCTCTTCTCAGTTTACTCCAGCTATTACTAGGTCTCATCCGGCCCTTGTTATGGAGTACTGTTCGCATATCTGGGGGGGCTCCTGGGTTTCACCCGGCTTTTGGACAGGGTCGATCAAAAGCCAAAGCATTATAAACTGTTCTGTTCTTTCAGTTTCACTTGACCCTCTATCTTTTCGGCGCGATTTTGGTACTTTATATTTTTAACTGTATATTTCTTGTCAATTTTGGTTTCTTTTTCTAACTTTTCTGTTTCCGGGCATGTTACACACATTACTCCCAGTCTTGAGTAAAGAGAGTTGAGATGATAATATATATAGATATATTATATATATATATATATATATTATTATACATATATATATATAATATATATATATATATATATATATACTAATATATATATATATATTACTTCCCTGTTTGAATAGGTTGATGAATAAATTTGACAACTTATCAAACCGATCAACACCACCCTGCAGCGGCGCGGCGGCTATGCGGAGATCTATGCATGGTTGAGATATATATATTAATATTACATAATATATAATATATATGATATATATAGTATATATATAGTATATATATAATACAGTATATATATATATATATATATATATATATATATAATATATATATATATATTTATGAATAATATAATAATATAATTAATAATAATAATAATAATAATAATAATAATAATAATAATAATAAGTATATAAATAATAATATAATAATAATAATATAATAATAATTAATAATAATAATAACTATCTAATTATAATATTAAGGAGAAAGATAATATTAATATTAAATTCCGAACCGTAAGTTATAGCCTTTTTTTAATAAAGTTTTTCTTTTGTTTAACAAATAAACATATGCTTTCAGATTTATTGAGTTTTAACTTGTTCAAATTCGTAACTGCCAAACGCACGATGTTTAAGTCTTTTATACTCTTTGCATCTATTATGGCTTACCGCAGTGGACCAGGTTTCGATGGGAACTTCTACTCGCACGATACACCACCTTTACGACGCCCTCTCGTAGCTACAAACGGTGCTGTGTCTGCTACATTCGCACGAAGTTTCTGTGTTGTATTGTAGGTAAACTCCAGGCTAGTCTCGTTTGCGGTCTGCATTATAGCTTAACTTTCCTGACCACAAATACTGTTTCTGTGTGGATTATGTCTACATTTCTGTTCACTCTCCTGTGTTTGCCTTGTTACTGAATTAATCTCCCCAACTCTTTAAAGCCATGCGTCTTTCGTGCTTCATTCGGCCGTATTAAATTTTAGACTATGCTAGTGGTCATGAAGATTGTAGCGTGCAAACCCCCTCCCTGAATAGGGCTCTGCCCCGTGAAGGAGCAAACTCTCAAATTTGAGCGTTAAAAAAAAAAAAAAATATATATAAAAAAAAAAAAAAAAAAAATGAATATAAGTCTGGGAAAAGAAGGCTATGAATTGAAGCGAACTACAAAGTTAGAATGAGATAAGGGGAATCCGTATAAAATGAATGAAAGAGATAGTGCTCGTTTCTTAATTGAGATGAATTGGATGTGGCACGAAGACGTGTGGACGGGAACCACTTCAAGAAATCCTGCCATAACTATTTAGCAGTAGATTATGAAAGAAGGTTGTAGTGAATGTGTGTGTGGATTTTGATTGATGGCAAGAAAGAAATAGGTATTGGGTTAAAAGTAATTATTAAAGGAGGAGGTAATGATTTTGTGTTATGTTTATTATATATATATACATAAATTAATATTATATACTATTAATATATATACTATAATATATATATATTTATAATATATATTAATAATATATTAATTTATATTAATATATATATATTAATATATATATATTATAATAATATATAATATACCTCTCCTATATATATTAATAGTAAAATAGATAATATAAGATAAAAACTAAAAAGCCTAAAAAAATAATAATATATAATTAGATTAATATATATAATATTATGTAATAAATATAAATATATTATATATACCAAAAGGATGGAAACTATTAAATAAAAGGGCGGCTTTATGCGGAACAGGTTAAT
>JABUQX010093607.1:15000-32460 GCA_015478945.1 Trachelipus rathkii | reverse complement strand
ATAATTAGTTGCAAAAACTTAGATTAGTATGATAGTGCTAACGGGTAGCATTCTCATCATTAACAAAACTACAAACTTAATCAAAATGAGCAATTAATTAGGGTTTAGCACACAAATAAGATTTGAATATACATGGCCACCTTCAAAGTTAACATTCAATTCATATTCAAAACGAGATAAATTAAAAATTTTTGAAATTTCTATATGAATTATATTATAAATTATTTTAATTATTTACAAAATTTTGAAATAAAATTTTTTTAATTTAAAAGTAATCTTTAATATTAATATAAATCAAAATTAAGAGCGGTAGCTATTTTATTTTAAAATATTACTCCTTCTTATCATCCCACAGGTGTGCATTTTTTTAAAACGCTCTATTTAATATTATTCTTGATTTCGGTTACAAAAAAAAATCGTCTTTTAAATTGCATAGCAACTTATTTTTTTACATAATAGTTCATTAGAATCCTTTGATATCTTCTATGACAATTCATAAAATAAAACTGATGTCTGCAATATATATATAAAAAGAAAAATTTAAAATAGTGTGTATTATGTATAGATATAGATATAATATATTATGTAATATATAAATATATACAGATATAAATATATATATACATATATATATATATATATAATATATATATATATATATATATATATTATATATAAGTATATATATAATATAATATATATAATTATTATATATATATAATTATATAATACATATATATATTATAAATATATATATATATATATATATATATATATATATATATATTAGTATATATTATATGGTATATATATAATAAGAAAGACCTTTTCAGTTTAAGATACTTTTTCTGCATGTAGAAATTTTTGTAATAAAGATTTTTGTACTATATATATGAAATATATATATACATATAGTATATATATATATATATAATATATTACTATAATATTATGTATATAGTATATATATATGTACTATATATATATTTTAGTATATATATAATAATATATATATTACTATAATATATGGTCAGCATCCCCTAAAAGTTTCAGGCCGTATGTATATACTAGAAAACTATAACAAAGCCACACGAAAAATAAATATCATTTTATTAATCAGGAGAACATTTTACCGCAGAAATTAAAAAAAAATAAAAGAGAAAATAAACCGCTTTTTAAAAAATTAAATTGTTGAGAAATCTTGAATATTAGAAACTCACACCTGCGTCGAAAAATTTGTAAATAATGGCAAAACCATGGAAAGAATTGAAGAAAAGAACGATGAAGAGGTAAGCAGCTAAAACATACATGATAACCCACGGTTAACAAGAACGTGAAACGAGTCGGGTTGTCTCGCCTAACCGGGGACGACCGGGGGGACTTTCGTCCCCCCCTCTTGTTCCCCCGTCGGCTCGAACCCCCTGAATAAGGATATAAAAAGGAAAAAAAAATATGTTTCTGCAATTATATTATAAAGCAACATTTGCAACTTTTCTCACAGACTGCACCTATTCAACAGGCCTTCTCCAAGTGCAATACAGAGCCTGCCTTTGTTACAATATATGATTATTAATAATATTTATAAATAAAATTATTTTTTATTTTAATTTCTGCCGTTTTAATTCTTCATAAATTACCTTAAGTAAATTTAGATTTATATCCCATATGTATAGTTTCTTCTATTACATTTACGCTCGAACTTTTGCGGGAGCTGGCCTATATATAATATATTATAATAATATATATTATATAATTATATATATAAGTAGAATATATATATATAATATATATATATATATATATATAAATATAAGCTAATATAATATATATATATTTATACGTTATATATGAAAGTATATTAAATATAAATAAATCCTGTACCACGTTTTAAAGACACAACACATATCTAAAAAACTACAATAGCTACTGTGAAAAGGAATACATTTTTTTGGAATGATTAGGCTAGATTAGTAGGAAATGCTAAAAAAAAAAATAATTTTACATTAATTATAGTAATACTGAGGCAGAAAGAATATTAGAGACCTTTTTGATACGGTATTTCTAACCCAAATAAAAAAAATAGAACAGGGTACTCTTTGACATTAAATAGGACATTTCTAGTATAGGCATTTTCTTTAATTATAGAGTTCAGATTGTATAGACTAATATACGTTATATATAAAATAGTATATATAAAAATATTATATATATATAGTATATATATAGCTACAAATATATTAATATAATAAATTATATATATATATATATATAATATGTTAATTTTTTGAAATAAAAGAATACCCCAAGGTAAACCGCAAAAGATGGCAGGATCGGGGTCTCTCGGCTTCCGGGGAACGACGGGTAGACTATGTTCCCCCCCCCCTCCGGGGAGGGTCCTCCGGAACATCCCGCTTTGGGTATTTGGGTGTCGCGTGAGTTCCTCCGCCCCTCCCCTACGGGTTTATGGAAAAGAACCTTACCCCCCCTGTGTTTCGCCCGTCGCCTTCCGCAACCGCCTACATTGCCACTGTCAACTACCTTTACAAATAATATATATATAATATATATCATAGTATATATATATATATTATATATATATAATAATATAAATTATATATATATATATATATATATATATATAGTATAATATATATAATATTATAAGTATATATATATATATATATATATATATATATATATATATATAAATATATATATATTATATATATATTATACTATAATTAATATATATATATATATTACTCTGTCCCCCGCCGCTCGAATCCCCTAAAAAAATAAGCAAATTTTCTTCTTTTTTTTTTACATTTTCCCTAACTAAAATTTTACAGGAATTCCAAAGATATATGATAATTCCTTTTCGCTGTAGCTATATTGTAGTTTTTTAGATATGGGTTGTGGCTCTTATAGAGAGGCTGTATAAGTATCATAGATATATACTATTATATATATGAGAAATATTAATATATATATATATACTACTATATAGCATATTATATATATATATTATTATTACTATATAAAAAATATATATATAATATATATATATATATGAATATATACAATATCTATATATATATTATATTTATATATTATAGTATATATAAGAGTATAAAATTATAATATATAATATAATATATTATAATAAGTCATTTTATATATATAACTATTACTATATATACTATATATATATAATTATATATATATATATATATACTAATATATTTTATAAAAAATTTATTTTCATTTTTTGATAGAAGCGGCTCTTTGCGCCACCAGACTATTTTTAGTTTTTTTACACAAATATACTTAAAAAAAATTTAATTGGTTTATTTACCTTAAGTGTTTTTTCTTCTTGATGTTGAGACAAAATTTTGTAGAATTAAGCCTGTACTTTGATTGTATTAATTACTCTCTTAGTTAATTTGCAATTAATATATGAATGCTGGTGAAATATAAGCGAAAGGCAGGAAGAATCCAAAGGTTTGAGAAAGGTTTCCTTTCAGTAAATAAGGAAGATTTTAATCCTTTTTAAAGTAACTAATTTTCACAGAATAACTTAAACTCAAACAGTTTTACTGAGGCCATTAACTGACGCAATGGATCATGAAATATTATCAGTGTAATTCAAAAGCCGTGATTAGACATCCAAGACCCTGTATTGTTTTATATTAATTTATTGTACTTAGTAGTACCGTAACAAACCAAATCAGCCAAGTTGGATAATCAATCTCAACTTTATGAACCCTAATACTTAAATATTGACAAGACCGAGTAAACCGTGTCACCAGAGTTTAATTACTGAAAGATACTAGAAGAGAGATTTCTTTACTTACTTTTGCGAAGCAACGTGTACCAACGCCCCGCGAGTTATACTGAATGGAATTTTTAAGACCTTGTATTTAATGACTCATGGGAATATTCTGATATTTATATATTGTAAGGTATTAATCTATAAAAGGACAGATATGTTAATTGCCTGCAAAAAAAAATTTCCATGGAGACCGGGGAAAGGATTTCCCCGAAAATTAGAAGCAATACCCTACCTTTGAGTTTTTTAGCTGTTGGCCTGCGTTCCTGTTAATGTGTTTACTTCATTTAAAAACAATTTTTTTTATTATACTTTTCTATTTTATTTAAACTTAATCTACCTTAAAATACCCACTAAAATGCTAAAAATACCTTAAAAACCTAATTTTACTACTTATTTACTGCTAATATATTAATAGATTTGACAATTGGCTTGGCATTAAACTGCTTCTGTTTAAGAAGCAGCTTGTTTCTCTGAGTTTTTATGTGTAATTGTGCGCATTACCTATCATTATTTACTTATTATAGATTATTATTATTATTATTATTATTAATATTAATTGATATTGATTAATTATATGTATATTATTATTATTATTTAATTATATTAAGTATTATGTATATTATATTACTGTACTACCAGGAAGTACTACAGGTTTCTGTTCTTTTCAGTCCCTGTAACAGGTTTGTAGTAAAGTGACATATTTGAATGAACTTCACCACCCTACCTGTCATTTAATCCCTCTAAGGGGTAAAGGTCTGACTGGAGAATGCACAACCCTATTTTTCATTGCCAGAACCAGTTTTTAATTATTACTATCTGATCCCTTATGATTATCGTAGGGCCAACTATTCACATCCATCCACTTAACTGCCACAATTACCAAGAAATGACGGCGTTTATTGCTGTCTAAATTATAAGAACACACATCTTTCGCCACCTTTACTTAGTATTTTCATCCCAAATTACTCCTGAATGAACAAGTGTTCTAAGATCAGCTCCCGCGAGAACTTGTAGGAAGGATTTTACTCCCATAAGCCATCCAAACGCCTGAAAACATCTTCATATAGATTCAATTTTGCTTATGAGGATGAATTTAGAAATTCACATACACATCCCGTTAATTGGTGCATCTGCACTCCATCTGAATGATTTTCTTAACAAGTGTAGTTCAAAAATTACTTTTTTAAAATATTAATATTACTGTGATTCCATAAATTTTACTTTATTTCAAAAAAAGCTCATGAACATTTAAATTGCCTCCAACTCAGAGTTACCAGATCTATAGGTTAGGGTCTGGAATTGATGGCATTTTCTAAGTCATTATACTAACCATTTAAGAAGCTCAAAATTAATACAAAATTTGTTTTCTAAAGCTTTGTTATCAGACACTGTTTTCAATTACTTTTAAATGTTAACCATAGCGGTTTCATTGCCATGGAGAGAAGAGGTTAATTTTTACATGCTTGATACTGATTTTTAGTTGAAATATTATTTCAACATCAATTATTAAAAGGGACATCGGCTATTATTTTATGCACCTATATTGAAATAATAATAGCATGGTCACCACTATTTATGTAGGAAGGTATATAAAATTTATTACAGAACCTTTTTGAAATGCTAACAGAAAGTTCAGAGTTTGTTTCAATAGAGTCTGGTACTAGTTCTAAGTGTAAGCTCTGATTGTATAAGCCAAGTTGAAAAATTAAGGATGTACATTTCTCTTAACTTTGAGTGTTTTTAATTTACATTTAAATAATATTAGAAAGGTGAAATTCTAATACCATGTTGTGTTTGGAAGTTTATAAATTTCATTTGTGTTTATCTAGGTTATTCAGTGAAAATTCGTGAGGTAACCTGTATAGGAAAGAGCATTGTAACTTCTTGCATTAATGAGCCATTCTCAGATAAAATTACAGATGTCTAACAGTCGACAGCTTCTACCCTTAGGATCACGATTCACAACCTGTTGATTATCTGAATATAGATAATTTAAGAGATTGAGTAACCAAATGAACCAAGATTGCAAATTTACTATGCTCATGAAGCAATATTTAATAAGATCAGCAAGGTAACAGCCATATGTGTTTTCCCATAACTATAGATTAGCTTGTTCAATAGGCTAGAATTGAAGAAGAAGCCTGATATAAGTCCCCATGCCCTTGCCTTCTTAAAATAGCCTTTTTCAATCAAGGAAAAAAAGATTTACCAGTTAAAAAACCAAGAGAATTCTTGAGTCTTCGTCAAGAACTACTTTTACTTTTCTGTTTTAAGTATTTTCAAAATTTATTCATTAGTGGAATATAAACATGGGACTTTACAGATAAAATACCTTAACTGATTTTTGGTAGGTGTAATCACAGTTATTTTAATTTTACTAAGCCATTTAAAAATCCAGGAAGTGATTCTTAAGACTTTTCAATAGCATGAATATTTACTTAATCTAAAATACTAATACAGTAGTATTTTCTATATATATTAACAGGTTTCCAATTTAATAGAGAGATAAGACTCATTGTACGGCACACTCAAATCATAGGATACTTGACGCCAATTGTCTAAATCATTAGTTAACCAAACTGGACCATGATACCAAAGTAGCAAAGATTTCTTTAAACTTTTTTAAAATTCCTTTAATAAACCACAAGTAAAAAATTAACGCCAGGATTCCTCTGCTGTATTAACATATCTAATAATGCACACCCTTTACTTAGTACGTGTTATACTTGTTACAGATGGAAGATTAATTAACCCATCCATTATCAATCTTCATTCTAACTTTTTTAAAAAAGACTTACTATAATTACTATTGGATTGTCTTGTTATAGAGATAACCAGCTCAAACCACTACTTTTAGAATCCTACAGGCTAATATTACATGAATTACAAACAGATATAGTACTGTGTATCAGCGTTCTCAAAAACTTGAGGTGTAAGCATATTTCGAAGCGCCAGTACATTAGTTATGTCCCCCTCTAGCTCCAGTATGAGATACTAACTCACCATAGGCCTTAATTCGCAGGAGCTACCTTG
The DNA here is from genome assembly GCA_015478945.1 of Trachelipus rathkii. Taxonomy (NCBI): domain Eukaryota; kingdom Metazoa; phylum Arthropoda; class Malacostraca; order Isopoda; family Trachelipodidae; genus Trachelipus; species Trachelipus rathkii. The sequence goes on along the minus strand of JABUQX010093607.1, from coordinate 25,595 downwards.
CTTAGCAAATATAAAAAGGATCTTTTTTATATCTCACCCACTCCATAGCATACCAAGATTCCAAATAAAACACTATTAAATCCGGAAACTGCAACAAATAGATACAACTGCAAGCCGTCATACTTTATTTCCAAATTCAGACAAGGAACACCTCCTAGGTATGTGCAACTGCGGTTACTCAGAATCTTCACATTACTTCAACCATCCGCAAGTATGTAATTTCATATAGCCGATCCCTTCCAGTAATCGTCATTAGCACTCGTTCATGATTCAAGCCAACTTTCTGGCTGCCACACTTGGTCTCATCAACAATTTACTTCTTTACAAAATAGGAGAGGACAATAGAATAAGAAGATTCGCAATAAGCTTTGGAAAAATCTCAGACAACACGATTAAGCTCGTTGGTTGAATACTCTCCGATTATTTTACTTTAATGATATTGCCATTACAGTCTATCAAACCACAGTTGAAAGAACTATATCCCAAGATCATTTTTCACAACAAACTTGGAATAGTTCTACAAAAGGAGTTTCTTTCCTTAAGAAACTGATAAACACGCAATAGCAATATCCAGAGTGCTATTCCAGATCTCAAAGACTAATACCCAACCTTCCTCCACGTTCGTTTCTTACATTAATAAGAGTATATCAACTCTACTATCTCACTGTTTCTTCTGCATGCTATGTAAATTAATTAAAAATTATCCACATAGAAGCTCTGAGAGAAATATATCTAGTTACATCTAGTCATGTGGAGTGATACTGTAGAAGCATATGTTATTACGATAATAGTAATGCAATATATATAAGATGGAGAAGAAGTAAACCCAGAATAATTAACAGTGAGGTACCTATAAGCTGTCAATTCGGGCCCGTGTTAAACACACATAGAAAGTGAACCTATTCATGTAACCACTAATCAAATCCTTAATCTCTTTTTATAAAGAAAATGCCTGTTTGGTACATCGAGCCTTATCACAACAGTACGATTCGTTATCTGAACAACAAGTAGCAAACTCTTAAAAGTAGAATTGCATGAGTGTCATAACCACTGTGAACGGCCTCATTCAAAGATGAAGAGTTTGTATTACTATTTAAGGAGAACAATTAAAAACTGGTCTATTGTTAGTGCGTACTTTTGTCTGATTGCCATCAATGGATAGGGCGATGAAGGAAGAATTATAAATTACAAGAATATCTGAAGAAGATCATTAAAATTATATATTTACTTTTTTCAATTATTCTAGCAATTCATTTGACATATTCAAAACTCTAAATTTGTATCATTACTATGAAATTATTTTGACAAGTTAGATTATCAAACCACTCATAAGCTTATAATTTACAAAGATTAGTCTTCTATAAAATATTTAGCGAACAATTCTATTATTTCTACAGATACCATAGGAAGCTACTGCATAAATGGTATGTCTTTGAAAAATCAAGCATTATGTCTGACTAGAATAAATGCATTACATCTACATCTACAGTGTTCAGAACTGCGTCTTCTCCTGTTGGATACCTAAAATTCCAGGCTAAAGACAGAAAGTTTCAAGGCCATTGTCACACCTATCCCAGAACCAAAAAACTAGATTGCAATAGATGAAATAAAACTTTTGGATTAACACGAAATACACTGGTGTATTCAGCCTTCTGTTAATTACATTTAGAATCATTTTAGGAATATATGCATTCATTCGTAATTAACTTATAGACTGAGATATAAATTACTAACTTTATTGACTTTTCTAGGTTTACAACCAAGACGTCCAATTGTTTCTACGTACTAAAATAAAATTATAAATGTGATTAGCCTATTGAATTAATTATATCACCAACTATAGATTAAACAAATATCCACTTAAATGCCAAAATTGGATACAGTCTGAAAAGATGAAACAGAGATCCATACTTATTTTCTATGTCCAATCCAATCATCCTATTTTTAATCATGACTATTTACATTAAGAAGTTATAAAAGATCATCAGCCAAAATATATAAAACCATTATCTTTCAAATTAGTAAGATACAACATCTGAAGAATGCCAGCATCTACTTTTAATAATTTAGTATTAATTCGATCCATCTATAAAGAATTTAAGAAATTAAAAAACATATTCTTTAAAAACTCTCTGTCACAACACCAATTACAGGCTTGATGAAACTTTGAATTGAAGCCAATGAAAAGTTTGAACCTCATAGTTCGTAGTATCATGGAGACTATTTACATTAGTTATAGGCTTTTCCAGCAGCTTCCTCTTGTAAAGTATAAACCTCTACTAGCTGTTTAATCTACAACCATCCTAAAGTTTTTTCTTACCATTGGAAACCATATTAAAGAAGAAGTAGGTGGATAATATTCATTACTCTAAAACTGAAGTGAAAAAGTTATGCAATGACTTGTCGTAGTATTACACCATTTTATTAACATGTACACAATGTTTGATATTGACCTCTACTTAACCACATCTTACCAACGCGAAACCTCATTTATTATTATGTACCAAAAACACACTTGCTTAGCGGAATGATTTACCCAGACACACCTGTTCGCACAACCCCAACTCTTTAATTCTATTAAGTAATACCGACCGATTTCATAAAAATGTAAGTCGAACAAAACAGGCATAGTTCTCAATAAGTAGAGAAATGTGACGGCAGACATAATATTACTACTCTTTTCCTACAACCTCTTTTACCCTTACTGAAATTTACTTCACCCGTTTGCGTAATAAATTTGCTCAGAGATGAATGCTTGATATTACTAATGTAGCCCAATTAGTTAATCTTGAATGTTTTTCTTTTTACCTTGAAGTTAAGGTAACAAGTGTTATCCTTTGCTTGTAGAGCTATTGCGGACACTTACTCTTACTGATGTAAAACGTATTACCATAATCCGTGAGACCGGTTTCCCTTCCAAAACACCTAAGTCCTTATAATTGTCAGAGAATCCTTCAATACTAAAAATTAACCATCAGAGCGCACTGAATTGGCCTCTTACAATTTCACTTAATTTCACCGTCATTTCCACAAAACATCCATGGTAAAGCTTTTTTCACTACTACTACTTGACAACCAAGGGCGCACACCTGGAAAGCTCTTTGGAGATGAAAGATAAAGAGATCTAGAAATTTATCGTAAAACTTTAATTCCTCTCGTAAAATATAAGCTCCCTGAAATTTTAAAATTTTGACCCATTTTTTCCCGAAGGAATAAAAAAGCCAGAGATTCTTAACTATCATTATTTGGTATTAACAAAGTATAAAATACCGCTATCAAAGAAGGGCAAAACGTCAAGATTGTAGGATAGATATAGAATTATACACTGGCTAAGACTAGTTCCGCAATATTCAAAAAACAATCCTATGCTATACTTAATATAATGTCTCTCATATGATAGATACCAATTGATAGCCAGCTCATACTTAAAAAACTGGATAATCCCTCAAAAGAAACTTAAGAAGGGTTACCACCTAATATATTCACAGCACCGAATCATTAAGTTACCGGGTAATTTTACCAACACACATTTCATAACCCCTCCATCTTAAAAAAGACTTCCTGAAAAAACAATAATTTTATTCACACAATCCCAGCCCCAGAATACTGCACAACTTCATGTAGGTCCTTTAACAAAATAGATGTTGTGATCACCCTTGTCTATGTGTAAGCCGCTACATTAAAAACGTGAGGCGAGAAAAATAATCTATGGATCTGTCTTAGAACACCCTCTTACATACTTAAAATTCAAATTCAATTAACAACACCTTGAATTTAGGAATTCATTGAAATTCTATTATTAATTATATAATCTACTTTCACAACTTTCATCAGACCCCAACAAATGATCAAAAGCCCCTTACAAGCAAAATCAGATAATTCCCATCAAAGTAATATGCCACATTCATGCCTTCGTCCCTTCATTCAATATTCTTTTTGAAAATTTTATATCGCAACTATATTAGGTGCCGGGGATTTACTGCTTGCAGGAGATGTTGCCGAGGAAAAGATATTATTACGCGCAAACATCTAAAAATTTGAAAATTTTTAATCTCAGCTTTAATTATATTTATCTCTCATTTTTGATATTTTTTGCAATATCTTTTCGAAGCTTTTTCTTACCAACATTTTTAAATTAATTTCCACAAAACCTGCCTCCTGTTGGTCAGTAATCGGGCAAACAAATTCAAATGTAATTCAGTGATTTACTCTAAAAAATGACGGCTGATATGTGTGTCAAAACCATGAGGAGAGTATGAAATAAACAATACAGAAATATATGCCTACAGAAATAGAACTCAATTTAGGCCTGCAAAAAATTAATCTGAATAAATGTCATAAGAACCTAAATTTCAGCCTCTACGTACCCTAATACAACAATGACTAGAGCGCTATTTTCTATATAATCATTAATATAAACCATCTTCTTCTAAAGCGAACACAACAATGGACACACACATAAGTGTTACACCTATTACGCATAAAACCACAACTATCATTATTACCACTAATCATTGTTCAAACGATCCAACATTTCTAATATGATACGAAATTCAAATTAATATATAACAATAAATTAAACCTAACAAAAAACAATCCTGCGAAAGAATATCTATCCAAAACCAAGCACAAAACCAACAGTAAAACTATGTTCTACAAATTTATCTGACAAAAACCAAATCCAATTAACATTAATCGCACTCAATGACAACAAAAAGAACACAGCGATATTTAACATCAAACTAATATTCTACGATTATCTACTCAAATCTTAAAATAAATAAATTCGAGATAATAGAGAGTTGAACATTGAAATAATTAAGAAATCCCCGATCAACTTCCTTGGAATTTTCCTCTCAAATTTGAAGTTTTTGACTTGCATACCTCCTTGTCGCGCCCATTATCATTGGTTCCGTATAGACCCTAACTTTAAACTTCGAATTAATGTATTAAGTTATTAAAAAACGGCCCGCCAAAATGGCGAGCTTCTTTAGTTTTTTATTGAATATAAATTTATCAAAATAAATTATTAAAGTAAATTTACTTATATAAATTAATTAATTAACTTGATGAAATAACATAAATAAAATAAGTTAATAAACCATTACTGTACCATTTTAAAAAATGACGGTATTTACTTATGAACACTAATTTCATAATGGCGACCTATAGACTCAATAAACCTTTCAAAATTATATCAAAAACATTTTCTTATCATATTTAGAACATTTACTTCCTTGTGCGCCACCGGACTAATATTTTTAATAGTTTTTTATACACTCAATTACATTAAAAAGTGTACTGCGTTATGACTCCTCTTGACTGCTCTTCTGAAGGTCGACAAAATTCTTGATGAGAAACGTAGCAGCCTCGGATTGGCACCTCCTTAAATACGACTTTAGATACTCGTTTAGTAATTTGCAATAATAAATGAATGGATTATCATTTATAATTGAAAGGCAGGAAAAATCAAACAAGGTGTTGAAACTAGGTTTCCTTTTCAATAAACAAGGAAATTTGTATATCACTTTTTAAAGCAATAACTAATTCACAGTAAAGTAACTTAGAACTAAGATCTTAAACAGTTTTAAACTGAGGCCAATGTATCTGAAAGGAACAAAATCTTTTTGACCTTTTAATGTTTGAGAACGTGATATAAACTTTAAGACCTATAATTGTTAAGTATAATTTAAGCAAAATAGTAACTTAATTACTGCGTAAATTATATTAAGTTACAATGCAAACTCTAATCATCTTAACTGTAATGGATACCGTAATATTTAAATACTTGGACAACATAAGTGTTCACTTCAGATACATTACTGAAGATTACTAAAAGAAAATTCTTCTTTACGTGACCTCGAAGGCACCGGTTGTTCACCAACCCGCGGGAGTCTAATATGATGAATTTGTTAATGCGGCTTTATAATGACTCATAATACTGATATTTACTTATATGTGTTAGTCTAAATTATAAAATGACCAATATTTAATAGTTTTCACTAAATAAAATTTTCATAATAAGTGGCATTATAATATAATATAATATATATATCAGTAATTAATAGAAAGGCGCAGCAGTATATAGGTATATACTAATCAGTATACTATATACTGTATATACTGTAGATACAGTAGAAAGATGTAAAAAGGACTATGGTATACGTAATATTATCTAGTACTATATATATGAATAGAGTGTATGATGTAAATGGAATATATATTTATAAACTAATATATTAGATAGAGATTACATAATATATATATCACTTCGTAACCACGTCACCATCAGCAGACGCCTGAAACACAACAATTCTCTGAACGCTCAACAAAATACATCAAGTCCAAATCAAATTTGAAGCTAACTGACATTGCCAAAACTAGAATTCATGCCGGATCAACCGTAACAAAATCATCCATCACACTAATCACCGAAACCAGGTACCACAACATATACTACTCATATACCCTCCAAATATTTTTTAACGAAGTTAACAGCGTTTCCCAATAGAATCATGAAAAACACCTGCTATAAATTCTTTGGTATGACTGAAATATCTTTACTTGACTATCTACCATTATATCCTTCAGCAAATACATCATTGAAAAATAAGCTATAAGAACAACCATATTATAGACGTGGTAAAACAATAACTTAAGTATTGATCATAGCTTAAAGCGCGTAACATATATTTGATAGACAAACATATAAGTATATATATTCCATTTATCCGATCTACATAACTATACAGTCTGCGAATCAACACTAAATTACAAGCGAAAGTACTACCTTAGTAGATAATATCACCCCAATTATCTACCAGGGAAACATAGGAGAAAACTTCTAGAACGCGATCGAATAACAATTTTATCGCAACTAATATGTTTATAACACGAATATGCCACATACTTATCTATATCCTCATAAAACATTGTTTGCTTACGGATAGAGTATAAACATCATAATAGGAGGGTAGATTAGCCAATGTAGTATATATACATTTTATAGTATATGATATTTGTACAGCATTCTTAGTCTGTACATATCTAACGAGTCAACAAATACCGTTTGCTCATTACACCCATACCACGATTACACATTTCAATAGAGAATCTCAAGGCAATATAATTATACGCTTCCATCTTATCCACCTATCCAGCTCTTAACTATTTTATTATCGAACATAGATCGCCTATAAGTAAACAAATCGAGTCCGTACCACACACGGCAAAATCAATCATTATTAATAATATTTCAGAGTAAACATTATATACAGGCATCATCACACCATCATTCAATCACAGCTACTTAATCTATCACACTTCTATCTAACTACATACACATCTATCCATCAGACAGCACAGCTCTTACACATTCATCATATATCGACAATTATGAGATTTATAGAAATCCGATAGACAATATACATTAGCTGTATTATACTATGTAAGAGATATAATTAAACATGCCACAGAAATCTGTGCATACCGAAATAATCTATCTCTCTCCTTAACAGTCCAATCATACTTGACGCATAACTTTTATAGATGATTGTCATCACCCAAAACTTGCCATATTACAAATACAGGGTTTTAAACTCATCCAGACCATTTAAGATGATCTGTGAAACCTATAATTTTCACAACCAGAACATGAAGACTCGCATTCATCCAGTTCTCTCCTAGGGTGTCCCAAGAACTTAATCATGTGTCCCCAGAGAATCTGGTAAGCACGTCGGTGATGTTTCACAAATTTGAAGCGATCTTTGGATTGGATTCCGCTGTGGTACTGTTGAGGGTATGCGGTAATGAGTCGAATGTTTGGCACACTTCTGATTATGAGGCGTATGGCCTATTATAGGTGCTAGAAAATATTATATATATATCTTACATTTATATATATTTAATATATATTATAGTATATATAATATATATGTATATATAATTATTGTATCATGATAGATTGTGTAAAAGGTTAAAAATCGAGGGTAGAATTAATATATATTTGGATGTAGTAAGTTATATATATATTTATAGTTATTAGTCATAGATATGATATATAAGTATTTGACAAAATGCATGTTTGATAACGACTCATGAATATGACACGTGATCTACGGTCGGTAAGTTAGCTTATAAGATAGGTCGGCTTCAAAATAAATACAAATATAAATCGCGCGAGTAGCCTTCTATGATGACATACATATTTCTCTAAGTGCGAAAAGAAATTGTTCTATGAATTTTAGAGGTTCAGGTCAGAACATTTCATGGTCAGACAATGGGAAAGGTGTACGGTATTAGTTTTAGTTAATTGAGGTATGAAGTATATGGTTAGTTAGGATTAGGTTAGGTAACGTTAGGTTAGGGTTAAGTTCAGTTAGGTTAGGTTAGTTAGGTTATTTTAGGTTAGTTAGGTTAGTAAGTGTTAGTAGGGTTAAAGTTAAGTTAAGTTAAGAATTGTAGGTTAAGTTAATTAAGTTAGGTAACGGTTATAATTCTTTGCTTAAGACTTCTTAGAAAAACTCCAATAAATCAATGGGATTAATTAATTTTTTGCCAATAATGCTATATACCCGACATTGAGACCATATATTAATATTTTACCTGTCGAATATATGAGACTAGCTTCATTTAATACAATAAAAAATATACCTGAATGTCGAAAATTATTTCCAAATAATTTTTTAGAAGAACATACAAATCGGTCCGATGAAAAGATATCAGACATGTTGTTAACATGAGTGAGTAGTGGAACATTCTATCTCATTGTTGCTCTTTAATATTAATATATTACATTATTTTTGTGATTTATATAATCGTCGTATTCTCGAGATCAATTTCAGAGAGTTTGCGTAAGCCACGATTAATAAAAAATTGATAAGTTGTTAGAACACTTTCTAGAATTAATTCAGGAATAGAAAACCCGAGTGTTTAAGAGCTGAATTAGATTCGTAAATAGCGATAAATATGACGAATAGATGTGGTGGGGGGTTGGAGCGGGGTGACATTTAGTATTGTAATAATATGTATTATTATTATTATATTATTATTTATGTAATAACCTATTCATTGATATTATATTATGTCATTATTATTTTATTATTATGAATGGTGACGATGCAGTTACTCCTCCCACTTCACAATTAATAGTCAAATGTGGAATAGTGAATTAGGATTCATAATTTCAATATCATGATGATATCTGATATTATATATATTATTATTAATTATCCTTATTTATTATATATTATTATTTGATTATTATTATTATATTATTATTATTTTAAATATTACATTATTATTGACATTCCGAATTTTCGATTTTGTATTACTCCTATATCAATAAAAATTTATCTTCAAAAATACATCGACAAACACACACACACTTACACACCTACCACACACACAATATATATATATCGATATAGTAGTAATATAGTATTCATATAACTTATATATAATATATATACTTATATATATTATAATATTATATATAGATATATCTATATATATGTATATATATATTATTATATATAATGAAGCATAGATTTAGATTGTAACATATCTAAAATGAGTTTCCAAAGTTCTGCAATGTCTTACCTAAAAACTTTAATGACTGAACTAACTTCACAATACCAGAAAATACAGAGTATAGTATACTATGAGATAGTATAAGTACATAATATGATGATGATATACGGTAGGTGATAGGATAGAGTATAGGTAGTATATAGATACTTTTAAAAATATATATCTCTCAAGTATAATATATATATTATATATATATAGGAAGAGGATATATATGTTAGTAGATCAATACGTAATATAGAGTGGATGGCTATCAAGTGCAGAGATTTTTTCACCACCGAATGTCATCCATATATGAACCCTGCGATCCATACTTTCATTTTCTGATGGAGTTTTGGCTCTTCCACCTCTACCAATGTGAATCCTCTTACACTCACTGCAGATCTCACTCGATCAGTCCCCACCTATCTCTTGGTTTCCCATTATTCTTCTACCCACAGGCCTTCAGTTGTAGAGGTTCGCAGGATATCTTCCGCTATCAATTCTAGCGCACATGCTCACATTACCATCCTTAATTGTTGCCTTCAGTGATTCTGAGCTCCATAGGCTTCATCGCCCAAACTCCTTTCATAATATACTACAGCTCTCACGTGATGTTCGTGTTAGCTTAACTCCTCTAATCAGTCTGAGAACTCTCATCTACTCAACCTTGCTCTTGTAGTCAACATCCATGCCTCAGTATCATATAGCAAAGTCGATATAAGTCTAGTGATATAGGTAGAAATAGCTGTCCTACGCCTCTCAAAAAAAAAAAAAAAAAAAAAAAAAAAAAAAAAAAAAAAATTATCCTCTTCTCTATATCTCCCTCGCCATGTCTCAATCTGAGTTTACAACATCACTCAAATAGCAAAACCTCTACACCACTCGCATAGCATTGTGTCATCCAGAATGATTTCAACTCTCTCCCGTCTTCTCGAAAGTCTCATCACCCTCTTCTTTCTTTTGTTTATTTTCATTTCTAGCTTTTCCAGAATATTTCCCCAGCTCTCTATCGCTATTTGCAGTTT
>JABUQX010093607.1:0-10000 GCA_015478945.1 Trachelipus rathkii | reverse complement strand
ATTAGCATAGCATCACGCAAAATAAAAGACATATAGGTAGTGTCGTGTGAGAGAGTGCGTCCCCTTACTTCCCTTAGGCATAAGTTATTAATCGACGCAACTGTATGCCAAAAAGCCTAAATTTAATAATATATAAAACATTAAAAACTTAAGAGTGACTCAACATTTTTTTTTGTCATTCTTACGTCATGATTTCAAATTAAAATTAAGCCAAAAGAATTGTGCTTTTATTTCGCCTTTTTTAAATTATAAAAATCATTTGATCATTTACATTTGGATAGAAATACAATAATAATTGTTCATGTAGAAAATAGAACTAATTATATTATAAATATTACTAATCTAAATATTTTCCGAAATCTCTTTTCACAATTATTTATTTATTTGAATTCAATATATACTATCATTATATCAAATATAATATATATATATATAAAATATATAATATACCTCACTATTTATATCTACTAGTACTACTACCAGCTAGTAATAATATAATATTAATACCGCATATTATATACCAATACCTATTACCCGCCGCCATATATTACATATATACTCTCACCTCGTCATAGATGAAAAGGACAGACAAACCCCAAGAGAGTGCCACTCTTTTGTAGGATAATGAGTAGACGCGTCGGTTCGCGCTCCTAATATACACATACATGTTGTATCATTACGCTATAACTGTGAATTACGAAATGGTATTAAAACGACCAGATGTACCATAAGTATAGTCTTTACGATTTATATTCAAAATATTTATAAAAATAGATATATAAGCAAAATATATAAATATCAATTATCAACAAATTACAAACAGGAATTCATATTACAAACGAACAATTTAAAACCTTAATATTAACCTCCGTTTGGTTTACTATCCTCTACTGAGTATGATAACGCGGTATGAAGAATGGTATTAATACATGAAACAGAAGAATATATAATCGTTGAGAGCACGATAAGTATATATACCGTAGAATCCCACATTTATAGAGAATTAAGAGTTCTGTTAGATTTGGGATTGTATCGTTTATACAACTTAAGAAAAAATCGCAAATAGATTATATAACGTGTTATTTAGTTAAACATAAATGGCTAGATATTAGTAGTAAAAGAACATTGGGGTATGGATAGAGAAAAATCCTTTAGCATGAAAATCCAATTAGAGATTATACTAGAAGGAAATAGAGAAAGAACTCCATCAGATCTCACTCTGTTGCAGTTCACGCTTCCATTTCATGAATGGTAGTGCATTGGCTCTCTCCAATAAAATTCCTCTAGCTTTCGGTGGCCGAGTGATCAGTGAACTGCCAAGCAAGTAAATCGATGGAAGTCGTTGTTAGTGTATAGTGCTCAGATCTGCTCATTCTCCTGGCCGATCTCGTCTACGTGTATGGAATGAATTTCACTGTGAGATTAGAGGAGATTGGCTACGGAAAGAAAAAGCCCTTGTTTTGGCATCCTGATGCAAAGTTGTAGGCCTGTTTGACCTACATAGCGGGCCATTACAGCCAGCACACTTATACAAGTGGAGACTCTCGAGGAGTGCAACTCTTTTAGATTAATCTTCTGACCTATGTAAAAAGTTTACTCAATTTTTGCACAGTACTAATAAAGTTAGTGATATAATAATATACAAGTCCATTATGGTACAGTTTTATCCTTACAATATCTTAGTACATCGTGCAGCACACACCTGTCGACTAATAAGGTCCTCATTAATTTCACTAATTTTTCTATATCTGTCTCTGATACCGACGACTTCTCGACCGTGAAAGGAATATTAAATTTAACATATAAGTTTTGTGAGACATCAAATTCTAGGAGTCTTCATGCCTCACAGTTCGGTCAATAAACGTTCTCAAGAAGTTTAAATATGATTTTATCAACAGAGTAATAGATTAAGAGATTAAAATTAGCGAAACTCCTTAAATATTTCAGGGAGTTCTGAATGACAAGAAATCCAGGAGGAACATACCTTAAAGGCCTGGTTTATTCTGCCTGTAAAGCCGGACAATTTAACTATCTGGAAGAAAGCTGAAGAAGTGAGTGCCTAATTGAGTGGGGTTCTGCTTAAATACTAATTTTTGGTTCTGATCTTCCCATGGTTCTTTAGGCATCGCCGAGTTTAGAAGAATGAAAATTAAGGAAAACTTATAATATTTTTATGTTGCTTATTTAAGGAAATTTACAAAATAAGCCTCGCTTTAAGTACTTCTGATGATTGACCAAACATAATCTAAAGAAGCAAGTCATCCACAATATCTTTTGTAGACAACATGGGTTTGCTTGAAAGGGCGTGGGTGAATTAGACGGGGCATTTTCGAAGCCCAAGAACTGTTCCATGATAGCAGAGTAGGAAGGCGTGCGCGAAGGAGGGACCCAGAGGTGAACTCATAGCCACACCATCAATCTGTTGATAAAGAATGTTATTAAACAGAAAAAATAGAATCTGAGGTGGCAAATTGATAAATTTTGTTAATTGTCTCTTATTGAGACCTCCGATAACTTCTTGGTTAGAAAACAAAGTAATGGGAAAATATTTCACGGTTTCGCAAACAGGAACGTTAGTAAAAAGGGACTGAATATATCAAAACTCACCATAAAGGCTTGAGGGAGTGAAGAGATGAAATACAATCCACGAATTCAAAAGAACTATGAAGGTACTGTTGGGTGTGCGTAATGGCGGTCAATCGGCTCAGAAATTTCGAAAGGATGTAGGTGGGCGGTCTTGTTAAGAGCTGAGAGGTACTAGGACGAGGGACTTCAGGTTGTGAGTATTTCTTGCAAGCCCATACAGTTAAGCCTCGGCTGGCCTACCGATACGTGAAGTAGTCAAGCGTTGGAGTTGACATGGGATTTTAGGGACCTGACAAAGTATATGTTTAATATTATTAAGTAAATGTTTAAAATACATACATGTAAGCAGTTTAAATTTTGAGACATCGCTCAAAATGTTGTTCATTTTATTGACGATAGGATGCTTTATTAAGAAGCACTAACCCTTTTCCCTTGCGGGCACATTCTGATGCATGTAATTTGTCCTTTTCCTAAAGTCTCTCAGAAGTTCTAAATACTTATGGCACTCTCTTGGGTTTGTCTTCTTGCATCTTTAAAGTGAGGTTCCCTAGGAACAAATCAATCGCAGATATATATATATACTATATATTAATATATATATACTTATATATATAATATATATATATATATATATATACTATATATATTTATAATATATATATATATATAATATATATATATATATATATATAGTATATTATATATACTTATTATACTTTACTTATATATATATATATATATTATATTTTATAATATACTATATATACTCTATTATTTATATTATATATATACTATATATATTATTATATATATATTATATAACTTATTATATTATATATAAATAATATATAGTCATATTCATACTATATTCTATTTACTATATACAATATACTATATATATATATATATTCCAGTACTATATTATATATATACTCACTACTATATTTCATACGACTTTATATCTCTATACTTAATTATACTATTATACGCTCCGCATTATATGATATAAAATATATAAATATATAAATCCTCAACTCTTTACTTCTATCATTTTTTCTTTACATTCTAAAAATTCTTTTTCAGAAACTGATTCTATTATTGAATTAACAAAATGTATTTCCTCTTTTTATTAATTATTAAATATTACTAATTAATGAAAATATACAATATGAATCCTAAGTCTTAAGACTTTCAGTGTTTTTTTTTGAAGATACTTTTCTAATTTTCAATACGATTTCTGCAAGGCCCGCCCTCCGCCCGGCCTCCGCCCCGGCCCCGGCCCCGGCCCCGCCCCGGCCCCCCCCGCCCGCCCCGGCCCCGGCCCGCCCCGGTACGGCCCCGGCCCCGCCCCGGCCCCCGGCTTAAATTAGAGCCGCCCCGGCCCCCGCAAAATTCCCGCCCCGGTCTGTCCCTAATGTATTATTAGTATATATATCATATATATATATATAACTTATATCATATATATATACCATAACTTTTATAGTTACGTAATACTATATACTAGAATAAAGTTACCAACCTAACAACAGAATTACATATACTAAATAATATATATATAGATCATAATAATAATACTATAATAAATGTTAATTATATACTATATATATATATTATAACTAATATATATATAGTGATTACCAGATTAATATATTTCATACAGTGCAGAGATTTTTTCACCCACCATGTCATCCATATATGAAACCCCTCCGATACTTTCATGTTTGAGACGCGTAGTTGTGCTTCACCTCTCCAATGTAAATTCCTCTTACCACTCAGCTGCAGAGCCCCTCCTTTACCTGATCTCTTGGTTGTCCCATATTCTCTTCTACCCACACCTTCATTGTAGAAGTTCGCCAGCCGATATCTTCCAGCTATTCAATTCTCGCACATGCCATTCCATCTAATTGTTGCCCTCTCAGTGTGTACTTGCTCCGACTAGGCTTCGTAATGCCAAACTCCTTTCCTATCTTAAGTAGGCACTTCTCTACTTGTTTCCCGCTTAGTAACTCTCTAACATCAGTCTGAGAAACTCCCATTCTCCGTCAACCTTGTTCTTTTAGTGCACATCCATGCCCTCAGTATCATTATAGCAAACGGCGATATTAAGTCTAGTGATTATAGGATACGAAATAGACTGCCTCCGCCCTTTCTCAAAAAAAACTACTCCTCTTGCTCTAGTCTACCCTCGCTCCTGTCTACCCAACTCTGAGTTACATTCATTCACTTCAACATAGAAAACTCAATGCACACCACTCGCATAGACATTGTGTCATCCGGCAGATTTTCAATCGTCTCCCGTCCTTCTCGATAAGCTATCACCCCTTCTCTTCTTTTGTTTATTTTTATCCTCCCAACGCTTTCTCAGAATATTTCCACAGACTTCTATCGTCTATTTATGCAGTCTTCCTCTCTCGCTAATTTTATGCCATCTCCGCATATGCTAGGGTAGCCCATCATTCGTTAGTTCCTTTCTCATAGCTACTTCCTCTTAAAAATTGATACATCACTTATACAGACAGAATATTATCTGCAATTTAGGTAAAATTGAAATTGAAAAGTAAAAAATATATTTTAGCTTTATCAGAATTTTGCACCTCTTGAAGACACTAGTTTTAGAACATAATTACGAATTGGATACTTTTTAGCGAATTTGGCATATTTTCAATCCCCAAAACCCAGTTTTTTCGCGTTAATTAATGGGATAGCGAATCGTGCCTTTTATTTTTGCAACGCAGGAAATGCTAATAAAAACTCTATAATTAGTTGCAAAACTATAGATATTATGATAGTACTAATGGTAGCATCTCATCATAAACAAAAACTACAAAACTTTAAACAAAAATGAGCAATAATTAGGGTTGTAGCACCCACAAATAAGTTTTTGAAAAAAATATTAGAACAGAGATAAATAGGTGATAAATATTCAAAACGACATAAATTAAAAATTTTGAAATTTCTATATTGAATACATTATAAATTATTTTAATTTATTTACAAATTTTGAAAGAAATTTTTTTAATTTAAAATTTTTATTTAGTATTAGTAGAAATCAGAAATTAAGCGATAACTATTTTATTTCAAAATTTTTACTGCTTTCATTAATTTATGATATCGTATTTTTTTAAACTCTAATTTTTCTTTTATTCTGATTTCGGTTATAAAAAAAAATCGTCTTTTAAATTTGAAGCCGACTCTGTAATTTTTAAAGATAAAGTCCAGAAGACAGGATTAATGCCGTTTTTATATTAATTCTGTAATGATTGACCTCGCTCGTTATAGCTGATTTATAATATATATAAGATATATCTATAGATATATATATATATATATATATATTATATATAATATATAATTATAATATATATATATATATAATATATATATATAATATATGCAATAGGATAATAGACATATATATATATATATATATAATATATATATATATATATATATATATATATACTATAATGATATATAGTATTTTTCTATATATATATATATATATATATATATATTGAATACTATATATATATATATATATATATATATAAATAGGTTATATTGGTTTAGAACTACAACTTTTGGGTTTAAAACTACAACTCATCTCAAAAACTACATAGATACAGAAAGGAATAATGTTGGAATGCTGAATAACATTTTAGGCGGGGTAAAAAAAAAAAACATTTAATCATCTCAAAAACTACAATAAGCATCTACAGCGAAAGAATACATTTTTTTGAATCCTTGTAAATTTTTGTTAAAATGCTAAAAAAAAAAATAAATAATAAATAAATATTGGCTATTTTTTTCAGGAGCAGGGGACATAGTTATATATATACTATAACTGATACTATATATACGCGTGTGTATATATATATAATATATATATAATATAATATATATATATAATATTATATATATATATTATTCATGTAAGGTATACTTCCTACACTCGCGCCCATTGTATGGGCCGAGCCGACGAACACAGGGAGCGACGTGTTCCATACCCCGCCCCCCCATAGCGAGGGTGGACAGCAGCTAACCCGCGACACCACAATACCAAAGAGACGGGAGTAATCGGAACCACTCCCGAATAGAGAAAGCGAATTAGTCCTAACCCAGTAGTTCCCGCAGCAGAAGAGACCCGACTCTGCATCAGATGCGGAAATAATACCTTGGAGAATATATATTTAGCATTAAAAAAAAAGCAAAATATTAATAGAAAGTGTCTAACTCACTACTTCTAACGCAATAACATCTCTAAAAAGGTCGTCTATATAGGCTCTCTAATATTCAATTACTATAATTATTAAACAAATAATCTTTTATTTATTAATTATTTGCTCATTTACCTTTCTATGTTAAATAGATTTTCCAGCATTCCAAAAATGTATTACTTTCTCGCTGTCAGTATTGTAGCTTTTTCGAACTATATATTATAAGTATCTACCTTCTATATATAATATACTCTATACTATACTCAACTATCCTATCACGACCTGCCCTTGATTCATATGGGCTATACTATATTGAATATACTATATTATATACTGTCCTTTCATTATAGACTACTCTTATCTGTCACACCGTCGGTCACCTATATTATTACTCTATTAGTGCTATACTGCGTGGTCCGTGTAAACAGGATCACTTAATTCTGTCTAAGTCCTAAACTTACCTTCCAGCAGGCGCTCATTAACAACACATGATCTCCCTGTCCCAGCTGCTCGCCCGGTACTTGAGATGACAGATGGCCATCAGATTAAACGAGTCCTGACTAAGAGATTCTCGAGACCTCGTATATCGTTGCAGTATCGCCAGACCTTCGTGTTGATAAGCTACTTGCGGTCGTGGGCAAGGTATTGCAATGCGATCGATTTAGATCATGAAGCTGTTGCCAGATCGTAGTCTCTCCTGGAGAGCTATCTATTTTCAAGGGGACAACGTCTATGGACGGTCCTCTCCTTTGGTTGTTATAGTTAGAATCAAGCCGTCAGCAAGTATTCATTATCAGAGCAATTTATCCTGTTTTGTGTGTTGTGTTCAATACTGTTGAACATGATAAGTCAACGTCTTAGAGCCTAATATTATGTAATTGACGGGGCCTGTAGATATGTAATAAATAAAGAAAGCAAAGCTATGGTTTGGAATCACTGATGAGAAAACCACTTGGGATAGTATTAAAAACTTTACTAGAGAAAGGAGTAATTATGTACGCTGTTAGGTACAAAAGGAACAGTGGTTGGTAGTACAGTTCCGTTCCGCTACTCACTAATACCTAGATTTCCTCCGGAGGATATTCTACTCATAATGATATGAGCCATCATAGCTACTCGTAATACGACCTCACCTCTTGCTCCGCTATTATAGATCGTTTTAATGTCTAATATCACACAGGTATCCTTTAAAATACTTTGTGACAATTATTAACATTAGCTGACCTCTCATATCATACCCTCTTATACATCGCCAAATCATACACTTTTTCTATGTCTCGAATCTTGACACTACTATTGTACAAACCAAATATTTAACTCATACACCATACCAATACTTCCTCACATATCTCTGCCAATCTGTATAACAAAATCCTCCCGCTCCATACATAATCTCTACTCATCCCTACCTATCACTCATCTAAATCCAAAATACCGCATTACGATATACTGTGAATTGAGTCGCAAACATGAATTGATAATAACTTATCGCAGTTATAACATACCCTCATAGTTTAAAAAAACTGTCAGTGGAATCTAAAACACAGATACTTACACATTACACAATCTTTAACTTTGGACTTGAAAAATCATACAAAATCTGAATTTACCTAAAAGTGTCATTTGTCCAACTGTGAACAGGATTTAACGTACATGATTAGCTGAAATGGGTCCTCACACCTGCTTATCTCAATGCCCAAGAGCTTGCCTAACAATCAGTAATTAAAAAAGTTTTGTTGTAAGACAAATAAAGAACATCTAAAAACATTAACCATCGCCCTCCCTCCCTGCTAGCTAACTCAATAAATACCTGATCTGCTCGCGCGCATACTCGCGCTTGATTCGTATATTTCTGATGCTACAAAAAAAAATGATTCATTGAACTGCAGACTTGGGGAACAACAAACATTAGTCAATAAATAATAAGTCTTACCTGCAAGCCACACATTTGCAATGATAGCGGCTGCAAAAATCTAACCAAGCTCGCATGTAATACAAAGCGGATCCACACCCTTGAATATTTATGCACATATATGAATATATAACTTTAACTCACAATTTTCTTGAGAAACACAAACTTAATCACATTGATCATTAGAAAAATATCATAGCAATATCACAACCTCAAATAATATTTTAACCATATTAACATTATAATAAATAATAAATTTACTTTCGCAACAAATCACAAAATAATGCACTGTTTGCATACCAAAATAATTTAACTGACACTAAATTAAAAATCTGATCGAGAATATCGCGACACGTAGCCCATCCTGTATTTCCCACAACCACTCTCTCCCATCGCTGTATCATTCCCTCCAGCACACACCAGCGACCGCCAAAGCAATCCCATGTGACTGCACACCCCCTCTCCGCCCCTAGAATATAACCCCCTATGCTAACCCGCACCTCACTCTCCGTCCTTCCACATAACTTACCGTCGCACACCCTATCGGTCCCGCCACGGCATGTGACTTACTCAAGTCCCATGCACCGCAAAACGTAGGGCATCCCGGTTCAAAGATTGCTATCATCTCTGGTTCGCCGTTAATCGTGCTATTCTATCCCTGGGACGGCACCCCACAGTACCCCCCTGCTAGTATTATTCTAATGAAAGTTTTTGCGACGATGACTTTCAGTTTTTTTTTAATCGCTTCGGAGTGTTAATATTTCTAGTTAGAGTTTCCTTTAATTTTGATTTCTCCAAAAAAGTGTTTTCATGTGTTTTTATTTTTATATCTGTTAAATATATTAATATATATAGTATATACTTACTAATATTTAGGTATATATATATATTATATAATATAATATATAAAGTACCAACGACCCATCGGCCAACAACAATTAGAACGATAAAAGTCCTTTCATTATATTGACTTAGACCTTATAGTTTTTCATACCAGCCTTGAAGTAGTTTAACTCGACATTAGCCCAATAAAACACTAAGAAACAAGTATAGTCAAAATGTTATCAATAATACAATACAAAAATACATCAAATATGATAAACGCACTTGAAACAAAAATAAAGAAGCTTATTTAACGAAATTAATAACCAGAAGAATGCGTTCAAGATGCGTTTAGAGAAACAACTATCTAGGACAATGCAAGATCTAGTCGAGTAGCTCAATATACTCTCTTCTCCTGCAATAAATCGACCAGACTCGCATCTCTCTCTTTTTCTTTTTT
>JABUQX010093606.1:0-14704 GCA_015478945.1 Trachelipus rathkii | reverse complement strand
GGTTCTAGAACATGCGGTTCTGGAGCGTGCGTGGTTCTGGAAGGTGCGGTTCTGGAGGGCGCGTGGTTCTGGAGGGCGCGTGGTTCTGGAGGGCGCGCGGTTCTTGAACGTGCAGTTCTGGAGCGTGCGCGGTTCTGGAAGGGGGTCAGTTCTCGTTAAAATTCAGTTTTTTCGCGAAGTTCGATCTTTACTTTTTTTCTTTTCCTAAAAATTCGATCGTTTTTTATCGAAACAGACCAACATCGACAAAATGAACTTAGAAACCACAATATAAACGTGGCGGCAACACGTGGCAATAACCCAGGAATAATTTGAGATATCGTAAAACTAAAATCAGTCGTAGGGTCCTTAGGTACTCTTAATAAGTTAGGGCGGTCACGGGGGGTTCCTGGCGACAAGTTTCAAAATTTACCGGACAACAAAAAACCCTTAAGTGTTCCCCCTCTTGGTAAGGCTCGCATGCGAACGAAAAACCGTTCCCCTTTATTATGGCTTTTCGCCAAAAAATTAAAAAATTGATTGTTCCCTTTAGAAATTTTTCCACCAGAAATAAAAAAAAATAACGGAATTTAGGCCTGAAACTAGCATGCCTAGATTGAAGATGCCATGTCTAATTGATAGATTGAAATTGCATTTACGTACGACCATTATTTTTTTTTCTACGAATTTTTAAAATTCACAAGGTAACGTTCCCTTTAGTGCGATTATATTATGCGTTTTTTTGGCACAAATTTGATCTTCTTGTTCCCTTTACTCACAAAGAATTTAGATCGGAAATTTCCAGAAGTGTAAGATGCCATAATATTGACAGGCTAATATTTTCAAACTTGTATGACCTAACAGGTTGAAATTAAAGTATGTTGTAGATCTTACTACGTTGTACTATTTGTAACCTTTTGATTATTCTAAGTATGATAGATTTTGATTTCTTACAACTATCGATTTTTCGGTTACAACTTTCGAGACCGAAAGCAAAATTGAATGAGAATGAGTTACAACTATCGATTTTTTTTGGCTTCTGCTAAGTCTATCTCATTCTCGTTCGGTCGATTCACTAATTAAACCCAGGAAGCCAAATTGAATGAGAATGAGTTACAACTATCGACTTCTCGGCTTCGGCTAAGTCTAACTCATTCTCATTCGGTCGATTTCTCTCTTTTTAACGAAGATGCCATGCTGCCATGTTTATATATTCAAAACTGTATGACCTGCAGCCCCTTACTTCACGTACCTGGAAAAATATTTTCCTTTAAAAATGGTAATTTGTAACTTTTTTTGAAAAATGAAATAAATATATCGGAAATGGCCAATTTGGTGCTAAAGAAATCAAAAATCTAAACATGGCGGCAACACGTG
Source organism: Trachelipus rathkii (assembly GCA_015478945.1). Classification (NCBI taxonomy): domain Eukaryota; kingdom Metazoa; phylum Arthropoda; class Malacostraca; order Isopoda; family Trachelipodidae; genus Trachelipus; species Trachelipus rathkii. The sequence continues at coordinate 13,348 of JABUQX010093606.1, read as the reverse complement.
GCAATAACCCAGGAATAATTTGAGATATCGTAAAACTAAAATCAGTCGTAGGGTCCTTAGGTACTCCTCATAAGTTTAAGGGGGTACGGGGGGTTCCTGGGACAAGTTTCAAAATTTCCGGAAATAAACCCTAAGTGTTCCCCCTTTGGGTAAGGTGATGGAACGAAAAACCGTTCCCTTTATTATGGCTTTTCGCCAAAAATTTAAATTGATCGTTCCCTTTAGAAATTTTTTCCACCAGAAATAAAAAAAAAATAACGGAATTTAGGCCGTAAACTAGCGTGCCTCCTTACAGTAGGTCATAACTAATTGATAGATTGAAATTGCATTTACGTACGACCATTATTTTTTTTTCTACGAATTTTTAAAATTCACAAGGTAACGTTCCCTTTAGTGCGATTATATTATGCGTTTTTTTGGCACAAATTTGATCTTCTTGTTCCCTTTACTCACAAAGATTTTAGATAGGAAATTTCCAGAAGTGTAAGATGCCATAATATTGACAGGCTTATATTTTCAAACGTATGACCTAACAGGTTGAAATTAAAGTATGTTGTAGAACTTACTACCTTGTACTATTTGTAACAAAAAAAAAAAAAAAAAAAAAAAAAAAAAAAAAAAAAAAAAAAAAATGAAAAAAAAAAAAAAAAAAAAAAAAAAAAAAAAAAAAAAAAAAAAAAAAATAAAATATATGATAGATTTTGATTTCTTACAACTATCGATTTTTCGGTTACAACTTTCGAGACCGAAAGCAAAATTGAATGAGAATGAGTTACAACTATCGATTTTTTTTGGCTTCTGCTAAGTCTATCTCATTCTCGTTCGGTCGATTCACTAATTAAACCCAGGAAGCCAAATTGAATGAGAATGAGTTACAACTATCGACTTCTCGGCTTCGGCTAAGTCTAACTCATTCTCATTCGGTCGATTTCTCTCTTTTTAACGAAGATGCCATGCAGCCATGTTTATATATTCAAAACTGTATGACCTGCAGCCCCTTACTTCACGTACCTGGAAAGATATTTTCCTCTAAAAATGGTAATTTGTAACTTTTTTTGAAAAATGAAATAAATATATCGGAAATGGCCAATTTGGTGCTAAAGAAATCAAAAATCTAAACATGGCTGCAACACGTGGCAATAACCCAGGAATAATTTGAGATATCGTAAAACTAAAATCAGTCGTAGGGTCCTTAGGTACTCCTCATAAGTTTAAGGGGGTACGGGGGGTTCCTGGGACAAGTTTCAAAATTTCCGGAAAAAAACCCTAAGTGTTCCCCCCTTTGGGTGAGGTGATGGAACGAAAAACCGTTCCCTTTATTATGGCTTTTCGCCAAAAATTTAAATTGATCGTTCCCTTTAGAAATTTTTTCCAACAGAAATAACAAAAAATAACGGAATTTAGGCCGTAAACTAGCGTGCCTCCTTACAGTAGGTCATAACTAATTGATAGATTGAAATTGCATTTACGTACGACCATTATTTTTTTTTCTACGAATTTTTAAAATTCACAAGGTAACGTTCCCTTTAGTGCGATTATATTATGCGTTTTTTTGGCACAAATTTGATCTTCTTGTTCCCTTTACTCACAAAGAATTTAGATCGGAAATTTCCAGAAGTGTAAGATGCCATAATATTGACAGGCTTATATTTTCAAACTTGTATGACCTAACAGGTTGAAATTAAAGTATGTTGTAGATCTTACTACGTTGTACTATTTGTAACCTTTTGATTATTCTAAGTATGATAGATTTTGATTTCTTACAACTATCGATTTTTCGGTTACAACTTTCGAGACCGAAAGCAAAATTGAATGAGAATGAGTTACAACTATCGATTTTTTTTGGCTTCTGTTAAGTCTATTTCATTCTCGTTCGGTCGATTCACTAATTAAACCCAGGAAGCCAAATTGAATGAGAATGAGTTACAACTATCTCGTAAATATCATCTGAAAATGACCTAAAAATTTCGGTATTTCCGTATAATTCTTACGAATGTCGAATTGTGTTCTCGTTTAATCTTCTATTTTTGCATTTTTCATATTTGCTATTTTGGTTTTTAAAATGTACCAACGTTAAATGTAAAATTGAAATTTTGTTACGTTCAATAAAATTTCTCATGGCCCTTTCACTAAAAAATAACCATCGGGCTATATCCAAGTTGTTTATTTCATTTATACTCGAAATTGAATTTCTTTCAACTAAAGATGGAGATAAACAGATGAGGGTTTTAAAATTTTCCTTCAAATTATTTTCTTTCATGTTCACCGTGTATTGAAACTCTCTCACGGTACTTTGAATCGTACTGAGAGTTTCTTGTATTTTAGGGTCCGTGCGGGGTGTATTACAAGCCATAATGATTAAAAAAGATTTTCTAAAAAACTCTCGAAAGGTATAGCAATTAAAGAAGATTTTTAAAATATATTATTATTTACGAAATTGGTCTTAACACATAAGGCCTAAGCAACCTTCCGTTCAGAGCTTGGTGTTATTGACGGGGAACGTGTCGACGTGAAACGGGGGAACGAGCGCGGATCTGGACAATGCCCGGATATGAACGAGGGTTAGTTTTCGCTCAATAGAAAAGCCTTGCTCCGTTACGAGCAAGCCAAAGCGAGAAGCAAAGAGTAACAATAGTTCGTGCGAAGATCGGAGCGTAAACTTTAAAATTAATAATAGGAAAAGAAGAAGAAAAATGAACTTAGAAACCACAAATTTAAAACGTCGCATATGCGGATAATAGTGGAGACGGGGAACGTGAGCGGTTCTGGAGGGCGCGCGGTTCTGGAGGGCGCGTGGTTCTGGAGGGCGCGCGGTTCTGGAGGGTGCGCGGTTCTGGAAGCGGGTCAGTTCTCGTTAAAATTCAGTTTTTTCGCGAGGTTCGATCTTCACTTTTCTCTTTTCCTAAAAATTCGATCGATTTTTATCGAAACAGACCAACATCGACAAAATCAACTTAGAAACCACAAATTTAAAACGTCTATTTATGCGGATAATAGTGGAGACGGGGAACGTGAGCAGTTCTAGAGGGTGCGCGGTTCTGGAGGGCGCGTGGTTCTGGAGGGCGAGTGGTTCTGGAGGGCGCGCGGTTCTTGAACGTGCAGTTCTGGAGGGTGCGCGGTTCTGGAGGGTGCGCGGTTCTGGAGGGTGCGCGGTTCTCGTTAAAATTCAGTTTTTTCGCGAGGTTCGATCTTTACTTTTTTTCTTTTCCTAAAAATTCGATCGATTTTTATCGAAACAGACCAACATCGACAAAATGAACTTAGAAACCACAAATTTAAAACGTCCATTTATGCGGATAATAGTGGAGACGGGGAACTAGAAACCACAAGTTTAAAACGTCCATTTATGCGGATAATAGTGGAGACGGGGAACGTGAACGGTTCTGGAGGGTGCGCGGTTCTGGAGGGAGCGCGGTTCTAGAACGTGCGGTTCTGGAGCGTGCGTGGTTCTGGAGGGTGCGTGGTTCTGGAGATTGCGCGGTTCTAGAACATGCGGTTCTGGAGCGTGCGTGGTTCTGGAAGGTGCGGTTCTGGAGGGTGCGCGGTTCTGGAGGGTGCGCGGTTCTGGAGGGTGCGCGGTTCTGGAGGGTGCGCGGTTCTCGTTAAAATTCAGTTTTTTCGCGAGGTTCGATCTTTACTTTTTTTCTTTTCCTAAAAATTCGATCGATTTTTATCGAAACAGACCAACATCGACAAAATGAACTTAGAAACCACAAATTTAAAACGTCCATTTATGCGGATAATAGTGGAGACGGGGAACGTGAACGGTTCTGGAGGGTGCGCGGTTCTGGAGGGAGCGCGGTTCTAGAACGTGCGGTTCTGGAGCGTGCGTGGTTCTGGAGGGTGCGTGGTTCTGGAGATTGCGCGGTTCTAGAACATGCGGTTCTGGAGCGTGCGTGGTTCTGGAAGGTGCGGTTCTGGAGGGTGCGCGGTTCTGGAGGGTGCGCGGTTCTGGAGGGTGCGCGGTTCTCGTTAAAATTCAGTTTTTTCGCGAGGTTCGATCTTTACTTTTTTCTTTTCCTAAAAATTCGATCGATTTTTATCGAAACAGACCAACATCGACAAAATGAACTTAGAAACCACAAATTTAAAACGTCCATTTATGCGGATAATAGTGGAGACGGGGAACGTGAACGGTTCTGGAGGGTGCGCGGTTCTGGAGGGAGCGCGGTTCTAGAACGTGCGGTTCTGGAGCGTGCGTGGTTCTGGAGGGTGCGTGGTTCTGGAGATTGCGCGGTTCTAGAACATGCGGTTCTGGAGCGTGCGTGGTTCTGGAAGGTGCGGTTCTGGAGGGCGCGTGGTTCTGGAGGGCGCGTGGTTCTGGAGGGCGCGCGGTTCTTGAACGTGCAGTTCTGGAGCGTGCGCGGTTCTGGAAGGGGGTCAGTTCTCGTTAAAATTCAGTTTTTTCGCGAAGTTCGATCTTTACTTTTTTTCTTTTCCTAAAAATTCGATCGTTTTTTATCGAAACAGACCAACATCGACAAAATGAACTTAGAAACCACAATATAAACGTGGCGGCAACACGTGGCAATAACCCAGGAATAATTTGAGGGATATCGTAAAAACTTAAAATCAGTCGTACGTCCTTAGGCTACTTCCTCATAAGTTTAAGGCGGTAACGGGGGTTCCTGGGACAAGTTTCAATATTTCCGGAAAAAAACCCTAAGTGTTCCCCCTTTGGGTAAGGTGATGGAACGAAAAAACCGTTCCCTTTATTATGCCAAAAAAATTTAAAATGTTGATCGTTTTTTTTTTTTTTTTTTTTTTTTTTCCTTTTTTTTTTTTTTTTTTTTCCCCTTTAGAAATTTTTTCCACCAGAAATAAAAAAAAAAAAACGGAATTTAGGCCGTAAACTAGCGTGCCTCCTTACAGTAGGTCATAACTAATTGATAGATTGAAATTGCATTTACGTACGACCATTATTTTTTTTTCTACGAATTTTAAAAATTTCTAAAGGGAACGATCAATTTAAATTTTTGGCGAAAAGCCATAATAAAGGGAACGGTTTTTCGTTCCATCACCTTACCCAAAGGGGGAACACTTAGGGTTTTTTTCCGGAAATTTTGAAACTTGTCCCAGGAACCCCCCGTACCCCCTTAAACTTATGAGGAGTACCTAAGGACCCTACGACTGATTTTAGTTTTACGATATCTCAAATTATTCCTGGGTTATTGCCACGTGTTGCCGCCACGTTTATATTGTGGTTTCTAAGTTCATTTTGTCGATGTTGGTCTGTTTCGATAAAAAACGATCGAATTTTTAGGAAAAGAAAAAAAGTAAAGATCGAACTTCGCGAAAAAACTGAATTTTAACGAGAACTGACCCCCTTCCAGAACCGCGCACGCTCCAGAACTGCACGTTCAAGAACCGCGCGCCCTCCAGAACCACGCGCCCTCCAGAACCACGCGCCCTCCAGAACCGCACCTTCCAGAACCACGCACGCTCCAGAACCGCATGTTCTAGAACCGCGCAATCTCCAGAACCACGCACCCTCCAGAACCACGCACGCTCCAGAACCGCACGTTCTAGAACCGCGCTCCCTCCAGAACCGCGCACCCTCCAGAACCGTTCACGTTCCCCGTCTCCACTATTATCCGCATAAATGGACGTTTTAAATTTGTGGTTTCTAAGTTCATTTTGTCGATGTTGGTCTGTTTCGATAAAAATCGATCGAATTTTTAGGAAAAGAAAAAAAGTAAAGATCGAACCTCGCGAAAAAACTGAATTTTAACGAGAACCGCGCACCCTCCAGAACCGCGCACCCTCCAGAACCGCGCACCCTCCAGAACCGCACCTTCCAGAACCACGCACGCTCCAGAACCGCATGTTCTAGAACCGCGCAATCTCCAGAACCACGCACCCTCCAGAACCACGCACGCTCCAGAACCGCACGTTCTAGAACCGCGCTCCCTCCAGAACCGCGCACCCTCCAGAACCGTTCACGTTCCCCGTCTCCACTATTATCCGCATAAATGGACGTTTTAAATTTGTGGTTTCTAAGTTCATTTTGTCGATGTTGGTCTGTTTCGATAAAAATCGATCGAATTTTTAGGAAAAGAAAAAAAGTAAAGATCGAACCTCGCGAAAAAACTGAATTTTAACGAGAACCGCGCACCCTCCAGAACCGCGCACCCTCCAGAACCGCGCACCCTCCAGAACCGCGCACCCTCCAGAACCGCACCTTCCAGAACCACGCACGCTCCAGAACCGCATGTTCTAGAACCGCGCAATCTCCAGAACCACGCACCCTCCAGAACCACGCACGCTCCAGAACCGCACGTTCTAGAACCGCGCTCCCTCCAGAACCGCGCACCCTCCAGAACCGTTCACGTTCCCCGTCTCCACTATTATCCGCATAAATGGACGTTTTAAACTTGTGGTTTCTAGTTCCCCGTCTCCACTATTATCCGCATAAATGGACGTTTTAAATTTGTGGTTTCTAAGTTCATTTTGTCGATGTTGGTCTGTTTCGATAAAAATCGATCGAATTTTTAGGAAAAGAAAAAAAATAAAGATCGAACCTCGCGAAAAAACTGAATTTTAACGAGAACCGCGCACCCTCCAGAACCGCGCACCCTCCAGAACCGCGCACCCTCCAGAACTGCACGTTCAAGAACCGCGCGCCCTCCAGAACCACTCGCCCTCCAGAACCACGCGCCCTCCAGAACCGCGCACCCTCTAGAACTGCTCACGTTCCCCGTCTCCACTATTATCCGTATAAATAGACGTTTTAAATTTGTGGTTTCTAAGTTGATTTTGTCGATGTTGGTCTGTTTCGATAAAAATCGATCGAATTTTTAGGAAAAGAGAAAAGTGAAGATCGAACCTCGCGAAAAAACTGAATTTTAACGAGAACTGACCCGCTTCCAGAACCGCGCACCCTCCAGAACCGCGCGCCCTCCAGAACCACGCGCCCTCCAGAACCGCGCGCCCTCCAGAACCGCTCACGTTCCCCGTCTCCACTATTATCCGCATATGCGACGTTTTAAATTTGTGGTTTCTAAGTTCATTTTTCTTCTTCTTTTCCTATTATTAATTTTAAAGTTTACGCTCCGATCTTCGCACGAACTATTGTTACTCTTTGCTTCTCGCTTTGGCTTGCTCGTAACGGAGCAAGGCTTTTCTATTGAGCGAAAACTAACCCTCGTTCATATCCGGGCATTGTCCAGATCCGCGCTCGTTCCCCCGTTTCACGTCGACACGTTCCCCGTCAATAACACCAAGCTCTGAACGGAAGGTTGCTTAGGCCTTATGTGTTAAGACCAATTTCGTAAATAATAATATATTTTAAAAATCTTCTTTAATTGCTATACCTTTCGAGAGTTTTTTAGAAAATCTTTTTTAATCATTATGGCTTGTAATACACCCCGCACGGACCCTAAAATACAAGAAACTCTCAGTACGATTCAAAGTACCGTGAGAGAGTTTCAATACACGGTGAACATGAAAGAAAATAATTTGAAGGAAAATTTTAAAACCCTCATCTGTTTATCTCCATCTTTAGTTGAAAGAAATTCAATTTCGAGTATAAATGAAATAAACAACTTGGATATAGCCCGATGGTTATTTTTTAGTGAAAGGGCCATGAGAAATTTTATTGAACGTAACAAAATTTCAATTTTACATTTAACGTTGGTACATTTTAAAAACCAAAATAGCAAATATGAAAAATGCAAAAATAGAAGATTAAACGAGAACACAATTCGACATTCGTAAGAATTATACGGAAATACCGAAATTTTTAGGTCATTTTCAGATGATATTTACGAATAGTTGTAACTCATTCTCATTCAATTTTGCTTCCTTGGTTTAATTAGTGAATCGACCGAACGAGAATGAAATAGACTTAACAGAAGCCAAAAAAATCGATAGTTGTAACTCATTCTCATTCAATTTTGCTTTCGGTCTCGAAAGTTGTAACAAATTTGGTGCTAAAGAAATCAAAAATCTATCATACTTAAAAAACCAAAAAGAGATACAAATAGTACAACGTATTAGATCTTACAAACATACTTTAATTTCAACCGTTAGTCATTACAAGTTTGAAAATTATTAAAGCCTGTCAATATTATGGGCATCTACACTTCTGGAAATTCATCTAAATTCTTTTGTGAGTAAAGGGAACCAAGAGATCAGATTTGTGCCAAAAAAACGCATAATATAATCGCACTAAAGGGAACGTTACCTTTGTGAATTTTTAAAATCGAGAAAAAAAAAATAATGGTTCGTACGTAAATGCAATTTCAATCAATTAGTTATGACCTACTGTAAGGAGGCACGCTAGTTTACGGCCTAAATTCCGTTATTTTTTTTTATTTCTGTTGGAAAAAATTTCTAAAGGGAACGATCAATTTAAATTTTTGGCGAAAAGCCATAATAAAGGGAACGGTTTTTTGTTCCATCACCTTACGCAAAGGGGAACACTTAGGGTTTTTTTCCGAAAATTTTAAAACTTGTCCCAGGAACTCCCTGTACCCCCGCCAACTAATGAGGAGTACCTAAGGACCCTACGACTGATTTTATTTTACTATTTCTCAAATTATTCCTGAGTTATTGATGTTTTCGGTTTCCCCTTACTTCACGTACTTGGAAAGATATTACCCTTTATAAATGGTAATATTTAATTTTTTATAAATGTTAAAAATTTAGAGGAAAATATCTTTCCAGGTACGTGAAGTAAGGGGCTGCAGGTCATACAGTTTTGAATATATAAACATGGCAGCATGGCATCTTCGTTAAAAAGAGAGAAATCGACCGAATGAGAATGAGTTAGACTTAGCCGAAGCCGAGAAGTCGATAGTTGTAACTCATTCTCATTCAATTTGGCTTCCTGGGTTTAATTAGTGAATCGACCGAACGAGAATGAGATAGACTTAGCAGAAGCCAAAAAAAATCGATAGTTGTAACTCATTCTCATTCAATTTTGCTTTCGGTCTCGAAAGTTGTAACCGAAAAATCGATAGTTGTAAGAAATCAAAATCTATCATACTTAGAATAATCAAAAGGTTACAAATAGTACAACGTAGTAAGATCTACAACATACTTTAATTTCAACCTGTTAGGTCATACAAGTTTGAAAATATAAGCCTGTCAATATTATGGCATCTTACACTTCTGGAAATTTCCGATCTAAATTCTTTGTGAGTAAAGGGAACAAGAAGATCAAATTTGTGCCAAAAAAACGCATAATATAATCGCACTAAAGGGAACATAACCTTGTAAATTTTAAAAAATCGTAGAAAAAAAAATAATGGTCATGCGTAAATTAGTTATGACCTACTGTAAGGAGGCATGCAAGTTTACGGCCTAAATTCCGTTATTTTTTTTTTATTTCTGGTGGAAAAAATTTCTAAAGGGAACGATCAATTTAAATTTTTGGCGAAAAGCCATAATAAAGGGAACGGTTTTTTGTTCCATCACCTTACGCAAAGGGGGAACACTTAGGGTTTTTTTCCGGAAATTTTAAAACTTGTCCCAGGAACCCCCCGTACCCCCTTAAACTTATGAGGAGTACCTAAGGACCCTACGAGGAAATTTTGAAACTTGTCCCAGGAACCCCCCGTATTGCCACGTGTTGCCGCCATGTTTAGATTTTTGATTTCTTTAGCACCAAATTGGCCATTTCCGATATATTTATTTCATTTTTCAAAAAAAGTTACAAATTACCATTTTTAGAGGAAAATATCTTTCCAGGTACGTGAAGTAAGGGGCTGCAGGTCATACAGTTTTGAATATATAAACATGGCAGCATGGCATCTTCGTTAAAAAGAGAGAAATCGACCGAATGAGAATGAGTTAGACTTAGCCGAAGCCGAGAAGTCGATAGTTGTAACTCATTCTCATTCAATTTGGCTTCCTGGGTTTAATTAGTGAATCGACCGAACGAGAATGAGATAGACTTAGCAGAAGCCAAAAAAAATCGATAGTTGTAACTCATTCTCATTCAATTTTGCTTTCGGTCTCGAAAGTTGTAACCGAAAAATCGATAGTTGTAAGAAATCAAAATCTATCATACTTAGAATAATCAAAAGGTTACAAATAGTACAACGTAGTAAGATCTACAACATACTTTAATTTCAACCTGTTAGGTCATACAAGTTTGAAAATATAAGCCTGTCAATATTATGGCATCTTACACTTCTGGAAATTTCCGATCTAAATTCTTTGTGAGTAAAGGGAACAAGAAGATCAAATTTGTGCCAAAAAAACGCATAATATAATCGCACTAAAGGGAACGTTACCTTGTGAATTTTAAAAATTCGTAGAAAAAAAAATAATGGTCGTACGTAAATGCAATTTCAATCTATCAATTAGTTATGACCTACTGTAAGGAGGCACGCTAGTTTACGGCCTAAATTCCGTTTTTTTTTTCTGGTGGAAAAAATTTCTAAAGGGAACGATCAATTTAAATTTTTGGCGAAAAGCCATAATAAAGGGAACGGTTTTTTGTTCCATCACCTTACCCAAAGGGGGAACACTTAGGTTTTTTTTCCGGAAATTTTGAAACTTGTCCCAGTAACCCCCCGGACCCCCTTAAACTTATGAGGAGTACCTAAGGACCCTACGACTGATTTTAGTTTTACGATATCTCAAATTATTCCTGGGTTATTGCCACGTGTTGCCGCCATGTTTAGATTTTTGATTTCTTTAGCACCAAATTGGCCATTTCCAATATATTTATTTCATTTTTCAAAAAAAGTTACAAATTACCATTTTTAGAGGAAAATATCTTTCCAGGTACGTGAAGTAAGGGGCTGCAGGTCATACAGTTTTGAATATATAAACATGGCAGCATGGCATCTTCGTTAAAAAGAGAGAAATCGACCGAATGAGAATGAGTTAGACTTAGCCGAAGCCGAGTAGTCGATAGTTGTAACTCATTCTCATTCAATTTTGCTTCCTGGGTTTAATTAGTGAATCGACCGAACGAGAATGAGATAGACTTAGCAGAAGCAGAAAAATCGATAGTTGTAACTCATTCTCTTTCAATTTTGCTTTCGGTCTCGAAAGTTGTAACCGAAAAATCGATAGGTTACAAATAGTACAACGTAGTAAGATCTACAACATACTTTAATTTCAACCTGTTAGGTCATACAAGTTTGAAAATATAAGCCTGTCAATATTATGGCATCTTACACTTCTGGAAATTTCCGATCTAAATTCTTTGTAAGTAAAGGGAACAAGAAGATCAAAATTTGTGCTCAAAACGAATAATAAAATCGCAGTAAAGGAAACGATACCTTGTGAATTTTAAAAATTCGTAGAAAAAAAAAATAATGGTCATACGTAAATGCAATTTCAATATCAATTAGTTATGACCTACTGTAAGGAGGCACGCTAGTTTACGGCCTAAATTCCGTATTTTTTTTTATTTTTTTGGTGGAAAAAATTTCAAAAGGGAACAATCAATTAAAATTTTTGGCAAAAACCCATAATAAAGGGAACGGTTTTTTGTTCCATCACCTTACGCAAAGGGGGAACACTTAGGGTTTTTTTCCGGAAATTTTGAAACTTGTCCCAGGAACCCCCCGTACCCCCTTAAACTTATGAGGAGTACCTAAGGACCCTACGACTGAATTTAGTTTTACGATATCTCAAATTATTCCTGGGTTATTGCCACGTGTTGCCGCCATGTTTAGATTTTTGATTTCTTTAGCACCAAATTGGCCATTTCCGATATTTTTATTTTATTTTTTAAAAAAAGTTACAAATTACCATTTTTTAAAGGAAAATATCTTTCCAGGTACGTGAAGTAAGGGGCTGCCGGTCATACAGTTTTGAATATATAAACATGGCAACATGACATCTTCATTAAAAAGAGAGAAATCGACCGAATGAGAATGAATTAGACTTAGCCGAAGCCGAGAAATCGATAGTTGTAACTCATTCTCATTCAATTTGGCTTCCTGGGTTTAATTAGTGAATCGACCGAACGAGAATGAGATAGACTTAGCAGAAGCTCCGGAAATTTTGAAACTTGTCCCAGGAACCCCCCGTACCCCCGTAAACTAATGAGGAGTACCTAAGGACCCTACGACTGATTTTAGTTTTACGATATCTCAAATTATTCCTGGGTTATTGCCACGTGTTGCCGCCACGTTTATATTGTGGTTTCTAAGTTCATTGTCGATGTTGGTCTGTTTCGATAAAAATCGATCGAATTTTTAGGAAAAGAAAAAAAGTAAAGATCGAACCTCGCGAAAAAACTGAATTTTAACGAGAACCGCGCACCCTCCAGAACCGCGCACCCTCCAGAACCGCGCACCCTCCAGAACCGCGCACCCTCCAGAACCGCGCACCCTCCAGAACCGCGCACCCTCCAGAACCGCACCTTCCAGAACCACGCACGCTCCAGAACCGCATGTTCTAGAACCGCGCAATCTCCAGAACCACGCACCCTCCAGAACCACGCACGCTCCAGAACCGCACGTTCTAGAACCGCGCTCCCTCCAGAACCGCGCACCCTCCAGAACCGTTCACGTTCCCCGTCTCCACTATTATCCGCATAAATGGACGTTTTAAATTTGTGGTTTGTTGATTTTGTCGATGTTGGTCTATTTCGATTAAAATCGATCGAATTTTTAGGAAAAGAAAAAAAGTAAAGATCGAACCTCGCGAAAAAACTGAATTTTAACGAGAACCGCGCACCCTCCAGAACCGCGCACCCTCCAGAACCGCGCACCCTCCAGAACCGCACCTTCCAGAACCACGCACGCTCCAGAACCGCATGTTCTAGAACCGCGCAATCTCCAGAACCACGCACCCTCCAGAACCACGCACGCTCCAGAACCGCACGTTCTAGAACCGCGCTCCCTCCAGAACCGCGCACCCTCCAGAACCGTTCACGTTCCCCGTCTCCACTATTATCCGCATAAATGGACGTTTTAAATTTGTGGTTTCTAAGTTCATTTTGTCGATGTTGGTCTGTTTCGATAAAAATCGATCGAATTTTTAGGAAAAGAAAAAAAGTAAAGATCGAACCTCGCGAAAAAACTGAATTTTAACGAGAACCGCGCACCCTCCAGAACCGCGCACCCTCCAGAACCGCGCACCCTCCAGAACCGCGCACCCTCCAGAACCGCACCTTCCAGAACCACGCACGCTCCAGAACCGCATGTTCTAGAACCGCGCAATCTCCAGAACCACGCACCCTCCAGAACCACGCACGCTCCAGAACCGCACGTTCTAGAACCGCGCTCCCTCCAGAACCGCGCACCCTCCAGAACCGTTCACGTTCCCCGTCTCCACTATTATCCGCATAAATGGACGTTTTAAACTTGTGGTTTCTAGTTCCCCGTCTCCACTATTATCCGCATAAATGGACGTTTTAAATTTGTGGTTTCTAAGT
>JABUQX010093605.1:10000-15000 GCA_015478945.1 Trachelipus rathkii | reverse complement strand
ATTCAAAATCAAAGCTTTTACGTTTTCGACCTCGTACTGTCAAGTCGCTGATTGAACTTGTGCTGTAAAAAAGTTTAGTAATTTCTGTCGTTCGAAAGAAGTGGATGCTTTTATATAAAACTCCCTTCATATATTTGCATTAAGTGTTAACGTTTAAAAAAGTGTTAAAACTTATAATCACTAAGGCCTTATATAATGTGATTTTTGTGTAACTTTATTAAGTGCATAGAACGCTTTTTTTCTCAATATTTAACGCTTTAATATTCAATTCAACTTTATTATTGAAAATACGTTTATGACAATGCGTATTGTTAGGAATTATTTCTACCTATGCTAAGAAGCCGGTGAAACTAACACTGATAGCACCGGTGTTGAAACTAACAATTTCAAATCCGAAATCAGGACTAGGATAAGAAGTTTCAGTTTTTCAACAAGTAAGTTGTTTATGTTCCTTTCACCATAGGTGGATAATTCCATTTATTATATTTATGCATTAAAACACATAACATTTATTAATTCAGTTTAACTGTCGTAAATTTACTATTCTTAAAAACTATTCTACGTTGGTATTAAGGTTGTATCTATAAATTTCTACTCACATAGATACGATTTTAATAATTTTTGAAATTGTTATTTAATGTTTGCAATTTTTGAAATTGCTAGTTAATTTTTGAAGTTTTTCAATATTTCATAAGAATCAATTTTTTGTAAATTTGTTCAAATTTGTGTAAACCTTATGAAAGGCAAACTTAAAGTTTTTTCTTGCATCGAGTTTGAGACTAGACAGGCATATTCAAGCGCGATTTATTTCCATATGTTGGGCGTATCAATTATATATAATAATTGATTGAAAGATTTACTAGTAAATTTTTTTGTTTTTTTTGTTGATTTTTTGATAAAGGTGTCTTAACATTTTTTTTTAATTTGAAGGCCGTATAAAGTCACGTGTTTATTACAATTTAAGACTTTAAAATAATTTCGACATAGACAGTGCGCATTCGATATTTTTCTTATACATTCGACATTTTGTATGCGCAGTGTTCGTTTTCCGACATAGTCTATGTGCAGTTTTTGTTTTCCGACATAGTCTATGTGCAGTGTTTATTTTTCGACATAGTCTATGCGCGGTGATTGTTTTTCGACATAGTCTATGTGCAGTTATTGTTTTTCGACATAGATTTTCGACATAGACATAGTATATGCGCAGTGGTTGTTTTTCGACATAGTCTATGCGCAGTGATTGTTTTTCGATATAGTATATGCTCAGTGGTTATTTTTGACATAGTTACTGCGCACTAGTGTATTATTTCTCATTCGTTCCATTCTTTCTCGATTTGTTCTTTCTACTATCAATATGGACATCATTCAAGACTTAGATCTGAAAGAGGCTGCTGATTTTCAAGACCTAATGCCTACAGATCTTTCAGGAGAGGAAATATCTAGCCTCAAGTCAAGTCTTCTTAAAGACTTGGGTCCTCTTAGGTTAAAAAGGGGACACTTAAGAAGAAAACTTACTCTCTGTTGTAAACACTTTCCTATAGAAGAGGAAGGTGATGAGGACTCTCCCACCTTTTACGATCCAGTTGTTGTAAAAACTGTATTTGAAAAGGTGACAACAGTCATGAGTGAAATTAAAGCTCAAGACACCATCATTGAAAACTTAATATTGGGGGCTGAATATACGAAAGTTGACCAAGCCATACTTGACGAAGAACTTACAGCCACTGATACCTACCATATTAAGATGGCTAAAGCGCTTCACTTGTTAAAAGACAAGTATGGTTATAATTCAGATTCAAGAAAGTCGTCTAGTGCCTCTTCAGAGAAGTCAAACTCGAAGGAGAATTGCTGTCATTATCCTTCTAGCTTAAAGATTCCTGCCTTAAAGTGTGGAGATTTCTCGGGAGATAAAGACAAGCATTCTTTCCGCTCTTTTCTCCAATCTTTCAATAACGTATATGGAGAGAGAAGAGACATCTCAAAGGCCATCAAACTTCAATATTTAAAATCACATTTGAAGGGATATGCTCTGAAGGACATTGAGTTCTTGTCAGGCACTGATGACAATTATGATGTTGCCTTAACCATCTTAAAGGAACATTATCTAGATAGAGCATTCATTATCGACTCTATTTTACATGAGTTAGATTCAGCTCCGCCTCTTGACGGAAGACAGTTTGAACCTGTCCGGTCTTTCATTTTAAAGGTTCGAGCTAACTTGAAGGAACTTAAGGAACTTGGAGTTGACTTTTTTCAAGAGGATTCATCCGGTTGCAAGTTAATAAGTCATATCGTGGTTGATAAGCTTCCTATTTCATTTTTGAGAGAGTTGAAGCTGTCAACGAAGGAACAATATCCTTCCATCAACCTCATATTCAAAGAACACAATCAAATCATTCATAATATGGAAAGATTTCGAACTCCAAAATCTTACACTCAATCTCCCTCTTCTGGTTCTTCTCGTTCTTCTTTTGATTCAAAAAGGAGAAACAGAAATGGGAAAAAGTTTCCTTCTGTACCATCTGAACAGAGTCATACTTTCAATACATCCAAAGGTGATAGTGTAAATAAAAAGACATCATCCCCATCTTCGTCTAATTTTCAAGCATCTTCTGAAATTAAATGTAAGTTGTGCAGTGGGAAGCATTTCCTTTCAGAATGCACAGTTTATGAATCTCCTAAGGCCAAAAGGGACAGATGTGTCGTGCTTAAGCTGTGCAGCAACTGTTCCAGCTTGAAACATATGGTGGATAAGTGTCCAGCAAAAACACTCAACCTTAAGTACCCTTGCTTAAATTGCAAGAGTAGAAAGCATCTCACTGCTCTTTGTCCATCTGAAATTCGTACTCAACATCGGAACAACAATCGAAAAGAGGCCGATGAAGAAAGTAATTCTGGTATTAGCAACCACAACCACTTGTGTATTAATACCGGACAGTCATCTGCCTCCCAAATCTTACCTACCATCACCATCACAGTAAGACACAAGAATAAGTCTGTGCCTGTTCGTTCATTAATCGACTTAGGTTCACAGAGAACCTATGCTAGTCCAAGATTGCTCAATAAATTCAACATCAATTGTGAGCAATTACCCAAGATTGACAATCCCATCAAAACCTTCATCGGAGAGCAGGTTCGTTCCTCTTATTTGGCTAATTTGGACCTCAACTGTTGTTGTGATTCATTTATATCAATTCCTGTTCTTGTAGACCCTTCTTTAGATGTGGGTTTTACTGTTAATGGACTGGCATCTGCTATTTGTAGAATTTCGTCAAAATACAAAGTAGCTGATAACTCATTTGTAGGTCCTTATGGGGACTCTGTGAATAACATCGACCTTTTGCTTGGCACTGACACTCTTTGTCATATGAGGCACTTCCAAATGGTAGAATGTTTGGAAGGAAGTGCTATTTCAACTTGTTTCGGTTTAGTTCCTTTCGGTCCTGTGGATTCTTTTCTACTTCCACATCAAAAAGACTTTCTGTACAGAAAGCAGTCTGTTAACTCATCACGAGAACATGATGAGGAAGATTCATGACTAACAATGTCTGTCTCTTCAATGCCCTACCAATTTGTCAACGCTTCTCAAACCCTCGTAAACTCAATCCTAGATCCCCATCCTTCCTACCCTGATGTCATCGATCTTTCCTCGAATCAAAAGGATACTGAACTTGGTCTGGAGCATCTGTACAGTCTGGAGTCCATGGGAATTCAGGAAGAAAAAGATTATGGTACTACCGACAAAGAATTTATAACTAAATTCCACAACTCCATTCAATTTATCGATGGAAAGTACCACATCGAAATCCCTTGGATTCAGGATTTGCTGCATCAAGTTCCATCCAACTATAATGTTGCTTTAAGTACACTAAAACGAGTCAAGAATCGTCTCAACAATCAGGGACTCGACAAAGCATACAGTGATGTCTTTAAAGAACAGCTGAAAAACGGCATAATTGAAATCATCAAAGTATCTCCGAAGGACTTCCATAAATATGTATGGGTTCCCCACAGGCCTGTCATAAGAATGGCTGATCAGGTATCAACTAAGATTAGACCTGTATTCAATTGCAGTCTTCGTACAAAAGGAGCTCCTTCCCTTAATCAAGCCTGTTATCCAGGTATAGATTTGTTGGTTCCCCTTCTTCGTCTTCTTTTAGCTTTTCGAACCAATAAATATGTGGTTGTTGCGGACATTTCTAAAGCTTTCTTACAAATCTATCTCAAGCAAGAAAGTGACCGTAACAAGTTTTGTTTCTTCTGGGAAGAAGATGGCAGGCTTGTTACTTATCGGTACGCAACCATCATATTCGGACTTGCTGTTTCTCCCTACATTTTGGGAGCTGTTATTAGACACCACATTCAGAATAACTATCCTTATGATTTAGTCTCTCGTCTTCTGATAAATAATCTTTATGTAGATAATTTTATTTACACGCACTCGTCCCCAGAAGTACTGAGAAACATTTACACCACATCAGTTCAAAGAATGAAGGAAGGAGGATTCAACTTGTGTTCTTGGAACACTAACCATTCAGATCTTAAGGCTCAAATAAAACAGGATAACATGTTTTCTTCCCATAACTGCGAAGAGGAAAAAGTTCTAGGTTACCTTTACCATCCTGGTAATGACACCCTGAGACTCGCAGACTTTGAGTTATCATCAGTCAGTTCAAAAAGAGATCTGCTCTCTCAAGTTAATAAAATCTTTGATCCTCTTTCATTGTTTCTTCCTGTCACATTGAGAGGTCGACTTTTGATGAGACGTATATGGGAAAAACAAATGAGTTGGGATGACCCTATCGATCTTGAAATAAAGGAGGATTGGGAAAAATTAAGGGCCGATCTTGACTCTCTTAAGAGTTTATCGTTCAATCGTTTTTGTTTTGATACCTCATCGACTAATGCAACCCTTAACATCTTTTGCGATGCTAGTTCAAAGAGCTATGGATTTGCGGCTTACATCACCTCCCCAGAACAAGGTCCTTCGTTAATGTGGG
>JABUQX010093605.1:2500-5000 GCA_015478945.1 Trachelipus rathkii | reverse complement strand
CAAAGAGAAGGAGGAAACCGCAAAGGAGGGGAGCTTGGAGAGCAGTGACGGGTGCCATACCCGGTCAAATGCTTTGGACATATCACAGCGCCACCAGCAAGTCTCCCCGTAGCTCCTAAGGGCGGAAAACATAATCGTTAATTTTAGGAAAGTATATCACCAAGTAGACCTCGAACACCGGAAAGCCGAACCTGCGAATCGGAAAGAAGAGATGAGCATTCCAATGCGTCTAAAGAAACGTGAGAGTTAAGAAGGGTTTTCAAAGATCTTAGATAGAATACAGGTGAGAGAGCTATAGGGCGATAGTCAGAAGGATCAGAGCGGCTTCCCTTTTTTCGGAAATAGGTTGGACATTGTCGTGCTTCCACAACTGAGGGAAAGGTGGTTAGTATTGGACATTAGAGAATAAGTTGAACGAGGGGAGGGGCCAGCTCGGAAGCACATTCCCTCAAAACTCGGGGGAATGCCATCCGGGCCACTCGCCTTCCTAACGTTCATAGATCTCAGAGCCCTGCACGCCAAAATGTAAATCACAGGCAAGAACATAGGACCCTGAGGGAGAAGGTGGAGGACGGGAAATGCAGAATCGGTCCCAGGGTTGGTTAAAGAAATAGGAGGCAGCAAGAGATTGCCCTTTTCAGTTGCAGAGTATGCAACAGAGCATCAGATCGAATAAGAGGAGGAAAGGCAGATTTAAAGAAGTTGTTAGAGATGTTTTGGCAAGAGGCCAGAAAGATTTGTCAGTAGAACCAAGGAGGTTAGCGCACTTTCGTTGATGAAAGCCGCTTTGCTCGTCGAAGAGTATCCAGCAGGCGATTTCTTAGCTGAATGATAAATTAGCGAGAGTGGATAGGAGAAAACGAAGAATTTTCCAACTCCCGATAGCGTTTGTCTCTAGCCTGAATGGCCAGAGACAGGCACGATCGAACCATGGATTATGATGAGAGAAAGATTTAGTCGAGAAGGAATGAACCTGCTCATTCCGTCAACGATTACAGCTCCAACTTAATGGCAGAAGCCGAAGCGTCCATCAGAATCAAAGCAGTCATTCCAAGATATTATATATATATATATATAATATTATATATATATATATTATAATTATATATATATTATATATATATAATTATATATCATATCATATAATATAAAAATTGTAATTTCTATTTATCTTTTTATATACATGTGTTCGAAGTGTGTGTATGGATCAACATGTCTGACATGACTTTTAAATAGTCTCTAGATGCCGTTTAAATATTATTGCCAAAGTTTTGCTCTGTCTTTTAAAATATGTAAGAAAGGGCTTCATGAACTTCACCCTTGGGAAAGGAAATACATTTTAGTATCAACCTCTTAAATGGGTTCTTCACAGAGAGGAAAAAGAGTCGACAAGGATTTCAAGGAAGAGTTTTTCCTCGACTTTTTTTTCCCGGCAATCTATGAACAATAATATATATTTTAGTTTCCCCTAGAAGCAAATTTTTCACTCAAAATCATATGAAATGCTTTATATATATATATATATATATATATATATATATTATATATATATATATATATATATATATATATATATATATATTATATAATATATATATATATATATATATATATATTATATACTAATATTATATATTTGTATATATATATATATATATATATATATATATATAATATATATATATATATATATATATATATATATATATATATATATAGAGGAGAGAGAGAGGGAGGAGAGAGGGAATTACAGAGAGAGAGAGAGAGAGAGAGAGAGAGAGAGAGAGAGAGAGAGAGAGAGAGAGAGAGAGAGAGAGAGAGAGAGAGAGAGAGAGAGAGAGACCAATCCTCAAGAGAGATTTCCTCTCAGGACAAATACGTTTTAATGGAACAAAGATCATTCACCGTAGCAAAATAAAAGCTAGAAAAAAACTCACTGGACAGGAGTGACAGAATTCGGTATAAACTATAACGAGGTAACCTGAACTTGCCAAAAATATGTTGTAAACAATGGATACATACATTAGACTTGAAATATTTATTACTCGCATTATGGCGAATAAAAAACTTCACGTTTTAATATTGCATCACTCAAAGCTAGAAAACTATTTTTCTTTTACTTGACGAATAAAAACACCTCTCGGAAAGTAATGGGGTATGATCGATCTTCCTCTTTTCTCTATGTTTTTTTCTGATTTACTCACTACACATTATTTTTTTTATTCAACACGTCTTACTTACTTCTTTCCTTTTCAGCAATAAACTTTATTTTCAGTCCAATTAGGTAGCAATGGGATCACCTATCAATGAAATTTTGGCAACAACTATTCAAAACACCTATGAATCCATCTGACTCTCACAAACCCCATCCAACTGCAAATCTCCCCATTATAGAAGATATATGGAGACACATTTTTACTGTTTACCTATAAACATAAAGTCATCCCATTTCTAGATTTCCTAGATAAACAATTTCCAAACATCAAGTTTACTAAAGAAG
>JABUQX010093604.1:20000-30969 GCA_015478945.1 Trachelipus rathkii | reverse complement strand
ATTTTAATTTACGCACAGTCTGTGGTCACAGGGCAGGGAAAGCAGGGATATTTAACGGGAGAAAAAGGATAGGATAATTAAGTAAGGGTGGGCATTTTAGGAAAGAGGTAAAGAAGAAAGGAGCAGCGAAACGGATAAAAATAATGTATAGTAAGGGGAGGTTTTTATTTAAAGAAGAAGAAAGAAAGAAGAGAAAGGAGTAGAGATGAAGGGAGGTTTTTTTAAGGTTTCGTTATTGGTTCCTGTCAGTAAGAAAGGAAACAATAAACAACATTTTCAATTGTTAAAAATATTCTTAAATACTCTGCGCCTTGGAAAAAGCATATAAACAACAAGAAGGCTTTTATCCTCCCTGATCGCTATGCACGTAGTTTCAACACAACGATTGCATTAAATAATAAGCTTATTTTAACATATGTTAAAGAACGAAGGCCTCCTTAGAGAAGACGAATATTCAATATATGCTACATAAAAAAGAAATTAAGAAGAAGAAAGATCTGATTAAAAATGCAAATGACGTCATGTAAAAAACTCAGGAAGATAAAGGCTTGATGATAAGGAGACGAAACTAGGAATTGCGCCCTTATTTACTGATATGGCCAGCGATGATATGTATTATGTGCACAAGATAAGGAAGGTGAACAAGTATGTTTACATTGTGGTCCAAGAACAAGAACAATTTAAATTTAGAGGCGAAAACACAAAACGCCTGATAAAACAATTTACTAGACTCTGATGAGTTTCAGAGGAGAATCCTAAGTCAAAAAGTAGTTGATGGCAATCGCATAATGGGAGGTAAATTTGCATCAGTTCGTATATGCCATTCATGTACTGACACACCAAGTTCAAAATATTATCAAAGCAGTCCTA
The DNA here is from genome assembly GCA_015478945.1 of Trachelipus rathkii. Classification (NCBI taxonomy): domain Eukaryota; kingdom Metazoa; phylum Arthropoda; class Malacostraca; order Isopoda; family Trachelipodidae; genus Trachelipus; species Trachelipus rathkii. Next base: position 30,099 of record JABUQX010093604.1, on the reverse strand, counting down.
TAAAACAGACGCAATAGAAATCATTTCAATGGGATCGAATGGAAATATAGTCTTTAGGGATACGTTGCTTTTCACACCATGTGCATTAAAAGCATGCCTAAATGCATGGGTGTTAGTGAAATATCCCAATTTAAAAGGTTTTCCTTTCCCTATACCTGTTTAAATTGAAGACAACCGTTGAATTATAAAGGATCTATCCCTGATAAGAAATGTCAACAAATGAAAAACAAGAATTTGAAGAGTACTATAATAAGTTTATGTCAACAAATGAAAAGCAAGAATTTGAAGAGTACTATAAGTTAAGGTAAAGGAATACAACATTTTTGAAGAATGTGAAAAGTATAGTGCCCAAAACAACTTTCATACTAAGAAAAATGTTTTGTAAATTTTAGGGGCAGTTTCATAAAAGAATTTGATATAGGACTGTTCTAATAACAAACACAAATTGCATCTTTTATCGCTTTACTCACTTTATGAAAATGTGTTTATGCCTGAGGGAAAAATTACTATTCTAGGTCGAGAGAACCCTAAACCTTTCACCTATGAAACAATTCGCTGGCTTATGTATCATGAAAAATTGAACGCAATATAAACATAAGGCACGCGCGCAACGTGGAGGAGGAAAGGTGTTCGAAGAATTAAGAAGCAAGTGTGTCTTTACCCGCTGACTGGGTTCGCGTTATGTTTAAAAGGAGGGAGTTGAAAAACTTGCTTTTCCATATACCGATTGGTTACTTTTAAAGGAATAAAAAGGACTGTAATAAAAGGAAAAGGTCTGCTGCATAGCGTATCGGCTGAATAGACCGCTACACTCTCACCATGAAACAAGAAATAATGTATATAAAGAAGAATTTTTAATGTAGTACGTGTTATCTCTCCTGTCGGACGCGACGGCAATTGGGGCAATCATGATCATACCTGCTATTACCGGTTTCAGAATGCTTAAAGTGTCCATTCGAGAATCTATAAGTAGGTATTATTCCTGAAGTATAGGGATTTCGTGTTGAGTAATTCAGGATTGTGAGGAATGGGGATGGACGTTCATCCTGGGGGGGTGGCGCGGCTGGGTGATCGGGTGTTGGGTGGTGGTTGTCGGAAGAATTACAAAAGGACACGAAATCATTACAAGAGGATTACTAGACTATATCGATTTCAAATTTCAAGTAAAAAACTATGTTGTGGATTTAGCTTACTATATTCAACGCCTTAGCATAATGATGTGTTAAAACAAATCCAGACCTTTACCCATAAATAGAACAATTCCATGTTTTGTGAGTTTTGCCCGCCACCTGATGGGCCATTCATCAACGACATACTAGAAACCCTCCAACTAAAGGGACAGCCCCAAGCAAGAATCAATGTATTTGACTAATACATTCCACTTTATCTTATGTTCAGAAACGAATGTGAATGACAGTTACCCTTGTGGGCCCCCGCCCACACCCCCCGCCCGTCCCTGAAAAAATTATAAGGTGAATAAAAGTACCAGACATTTGAATCAATTTTAACGATGTGCATCAATGACAACAAATATTTCGGTACCCTTATGATCACCAGGACAACAACGCTGTACATTGAAGAATTCTGCCACCCTACAAGATTCTTATACATCCCGTCCTAGCTAAACGAGCCAAAAATAAACTATATTTCCACCTCTACGTCTGTGTAAATTTAGCACGAAGATGTTTGAAGAGAAATTTGTTACGGAAATGCTACAGCTCCGATGAGAAACTCCTATTGACACGCAAATCCGTGCTATTTGAAGACGCTGTACAGCAACACCTGGAAAATTCGGTTAGGATTAGAAATGGGGCTACACAAATAATTAAATAGTTTGAAGCTTTGGTCGGTTTAAAGAGAAGGCATTTTTATCTACTCGTGAAAGGATTTTCTTTATATGCTGAACTCAACTTCTTTTAAATAAAGACAGAACCTGGGGCAATCAAGAATCCACCAAAATAACATCACGTTAAGACGATCTCGATTCGAGAAAAAACCTTAAAGAGTTTTGTGCTCTTTTCATAAACAAAAAGGGAAAGACGATCTATATGATGCTCGGAACTTATAATAAAACAATAATCACAGAAGAAAACCCAGGCAAATCCATAAATTGCAAATTTTATTCCAATTTCTCTTTTGGGAAATATTTGCAAAAAATACCGTAGACATATAGATTATATTATCTCTGTTAGTATGTAATAAGTGAATAAAACAAGGAATGAACTAACAGATCACATGTGATATTGAAGGTCCCTAGCGTTGATATTCCCACTAGGCGTAAATATGTTGTAACAGTTTGTCAAGAAGACATTCTTGCACTAGTCGATTAAAAAATGCGCTAGCCGAACGAACATCAACTGCAACAAATATTCCGATATCGATTCTTTTAACGAACTGTATGATGCAGCGCGTAAATCTAATTGATTTTATACAAGCGACATACTTAAACAAAGTCAAACCCATAAGGGTGGCATATGTATTGTGTTACTGCGATTTACATTCTCCTCTTGTATCTTGTCGCTGGACGGAGGCATGAAAAGGGACGGGAGAAACGCAATTGAAGATCATTCGCTGAGAACGATGAAACTTTTTTAGGGGGGGGAAACCAACAGCATATTTTGAAGATAATAGCCAGATACAGGCTCTCGTATTTGAAGTGCATACCGGTGACATCCTTTGTTTGTACTGTGACCTAAGTCTTTGTGCTGTAGTAGATTTAAGAACTTCAGATGGAAATTATTAAAATAGTATTATGTGTTAAAAGCCCAGACTATACCGGCGATTATCTCGTTAATATACAATCTAATATTAAAGTATACAAAGGGCATTTGATACCTTACTTTTATAATTTTTGTTTGAAAAAAAATTATTCTTCCTTCGTTGTTAAAGTTCTTCTCCCCCCCTTAAACGTCTTGAAATCGTTGCTCTTGAAATATAGTAATAGTCACGATGAAAGTCATTGATTATAAATTATAGATAATAAAAAAAACCATGATGTACAGTGAAGGCAAATGAATGAAATACATATTGATTAATGTCTTGATATAAGATTTATGTACGACGACCCGATAACTTGCCTCATAAAGGGCGCCAACAAAGAGAGTCACAGGATCCTAATGCTAATTTACACGGAATAGCAGAATTATGTTATGTTATGTGCTCTTTTATAGTGTTCATAATTATTTAGAAATTTTTTTATATATATTTGAAAACTTATTCTGTATATGAAAGAGTTGAACAAATTGATGGTGAAAGTATGTTAAAATGTCCATTCCGACCACACAATTCCGATAGCGATTAAATCTTTAGTTTAAAAATAATTCAAATGTTCGCACGGCCGTCATAATGGTTATTAAGAGGCCTACATTAATTTCATTGGTTTTCTACTTCGTAAATTTTTCTGTCTACGTTTAATGTATTTTGAAAGAAAGTATTTTTCTAATTGTCAAATATTTCTGAAAATTATGCCATGTTGTTTCAGAAGTTGCTTACGAAAGCAGAAACTGATTAAAATCGGTCAAATGCTTCGTTTAATATTTTATACTGAAAGTCGCTGGGCGGTAGTCCCCTATTCTCTAAAAAAAGACGATAAGCATAAAAATATTTTTCAGTTATCTTGCTGAAGAGCTGTCAAAGAAGGTCAAGTTTACTGCTTGCGTCTAAATGTTTGTCAAGAACCTGTGAAGAATCCACGAATGTGTGCTTGTATATAGTGTTGTGGTTAATGGCGTTGATTTATTCTTGAGCTAGAGGCTCAATTATGTTAGAGCAATATACTTGAAAAAGCGTGAATTAGGGTTACGTTTATTGACGTGTATGTAAGTAGTTATTCACTGTTGCCTAAGTATGTGGAATGTTTGTAATGTAGCAGTTATCGTCCGGATTAATAAATGTACATCGTATCAGAACGCATGTTGAGGGATCAATTTCCTGTAATTCAATAGTTTTGGTTGTGTGATGGCTGTCATATAAAATGTTGTCATTATTCTTAGTTCATTGACAATAGGTAAGAGTTTATTTTTACTCCCAATTTACCTTCAGGCCCACCTTAGGTCGTAGGATTACCGATAAAACCCTTTTAAATTATTTGCCTATGTTTGATGTTTTAACATAACCATCGCACCATGATGTTAGAGATGATGCCTTGAAAAAAAACTTCGTTTTTGAAAAGTTTTAGGGTTCACTGTCTGTAATTAGTTACTTAATGTTGTTAAGTATGGAAACTTTACTAATGATTAGCCAAGGTAGTGTTGAATCCATCCCCTTATTGTTCCTGACTCCCCTCCCGTCAGCGAGACTGTGTCATTTTATTCTTAGTCATTAAGATAGTCTAGGTTAGGATAGATAAGTCGTTTTGTCAAATATTGCTATGTTAATGTAAAAATTTACATTGTTTATATTAGAATGTTAAATAATAATAAAAAAACTGTAAATAGGTATGATAATCCTATTATATTTAATGTTAGTAACTTAATGTTTAAAGTATGCAGTTTTTCTACTGGTGAAGAATCTGTATGTGTGGTGTTTGTGTGTGTATTACTTTCCTCTTGTGCCCTTCTTGTCGAAAGTAATTTTGTGTTTGTTGGTTGTTTGGTGGCCCATATGTGTTGTGGTGGATGGTATAGGTTTATTGATAGGGGTTTTGATTAGCGTTAGTTAATATTTTCTGGAATTATTTTTTCAAAGAACTTATTTTGTGTCTTATGTTTATCACAATATGAAGTTGAATGCATATCAATTAGATCAAAAGAATCAACAACAACAATAATTAAAGGATTAAAATAATATCGATAGAATATGGATTAATGAAAGGGAGAAGTGTGGTGAGGCATCGTACTTGATTTACTGATTCACTGCTTCAGTTATTTAACAAATATTTATCTTTTTTCTATAATACTTATAAACATGGAGGAAAAGCATAAAATTTTATTTCAAAATCAAAGCAAATCGGAACGACTAAGTATAACCAAAAATAAATATAAAGTTTTTGTGATTATGTTATACAAAAAAATATGGACTTTGATCAATAGATCAATGAGATCAACTAGTCATGGATGAGGGGAGGGGTGGGTGGTTATCGATTACTGATTTTTACTGCATTTCTTAACGTATTGTATAAAATGACTTTCCTAGGTTTAACAATTCATCCTGAGAGAAAGAAATAAAAATTATCAAGTTAAAACAAAAGAAGTCTTAAAATATAAATTAAAAAGGTAAAAAATTAAAAGTTTTTAACAAAGAATGATGAATTTTATGTCATAGGCTATAAAACTTAAATTAATAAAGATAGAAATTTATTTGATAAAAAAAATTTAAATTGTAAATAGAATAAAAAAAAGTAAATATTTAAATATGAAATATAAAAAAAAATAAACCACAAAGTAAAACGGTTTAAAAAAAACTTAAATATCACATCATAAATATTAAAACTTCAACAAAAAGTTCTAGAAAAATAATTTACATACGTGAATTAATATATAAAAAATTGAAAAACAATCTAGACGAATTGAAAAAATTAAACTTTATAAAAAATAATTCATATTAGAAAAAATGAAATTTAAAATAAAAAAATTAAAATATAAACTCTAATAAAGTTATGTAATAAATTAAATATGAAAACTTTATAAAAATAAATCAATAGCAAACTTAAATGCCATTGTTCAATTTAAAAAAAAAAAACTCTTACCCTCAGATCACTTTAAAAAAAAAAATTGAGATTTTGCAAAAATTATAAATGTTCCAGTCTTAAACATTTTTAGTGAAATCTGTGTTGATTTATCTTTGGCATATGCAATCGCAATTGACGAAATAGCTGTACATGTTATAGACACAGAAAGCAGTATATGTGAACTGTAATGATACTTGTAATATATTACAACGACAATGCGTTTACATAACTTCGGAAACCACACCGCTCCAAGGCACCTGGTACTTCGTTACCGAACTCTGTGTCTTCTCAGAATCTTTTCCTCCATTCCTTCTTCTTCCTCCTTCTTCCTGTTTCCTTTTCCTTCTTTTCTTCTGATTTTGCATTCCATTGGTCCATTCTCACATCGGAGGACCCCCCTCCGGGGGGTCCCCCAGACACCCTTTACGAACTTACAACCCTCATATTCGAGTTTTACGACCTATAAACATTATTTTGATTAATAATATATGGACTTAGAACGAATATTTATTAACTCCCAGCACCGCACCGGCTCAGCACCGGTGCCTGTACGTCAACTCCAGCTCCTCTGACTCAGACTCCTTATCCAATCTCTTATCCTTCTCTGGACTCCGTACTCTGACTCCGGAATCTTTTTTTCAGATTTCAGATTTCTAAGATAATTTCCAATTTTTAGGGGCCTGCACCCCCCCTTCGTTTTTTTCCAGGGGTGTCGGCGAAAAGAGCCAAAAAAATAAAAATTCCTACGGTAATTAAAAAATTCCCCCGCTATTCAAGGGTACGGATCTTTTCACTTTCCTCGGCGCCGTTAAATTGCGCTGGTTTCTTACTTCAGCGATTATTCGATGCTGTATTATTTTTAAATAATTTTATGATTTTCTTCATTACATCTTCTTCCAATGTAAAAAGCCAACCAGAGCACGCAGATAGACGATTTAAAAACGGTTTAGGGGTATAAAACATCGATAAATCGATTGAAAACCGTCAAAAATAGATCTACCGATCGTTTAAAACCTTCTTTAGGACCAACAACCCCCTCTGGGCTACGCCCCCTTTAAGGGGCTAAACCTCCAAAACGGTCTTCCAGACTTTAAATTGGTCTCACCGATCTTAAAAACCAACTGAACCATGACACGTCAACCTTCAAAAACCAAATGTTGCAAAATGTTTGCTTGCAACATTGCAACATTGCATGCAACATGCTTGCAACATTTTGGCGGTTAGTTTATCACCCCTTACTACTAATTTATATATATATAATATATAATATATATATATATATTACAGGTATATATATATATATAAGCCTTTATTAAACGTATGAATTAATAAATAAATATATAGTACTTAATAAATATATACTAATAGTATATATAGCTTATATATATATTGTTCACGTTTGGCGATAACGCCGAGGTCGAGAATTTGAGCTTCATTACTCACGATCGGCTAAACAAAGACTGCATCAAATATCTATCGCCTAAATTATGGAAAGATTGATTTTTTTTTATTCGAATTATTATTATTAATGATTATTTATTTCGTTACTGATTCATTATATTTTTACAAACTTATTAATTTAGATTTTGATCAGCTACTACGAACTCTTCTATTGCTAAAAGTTATTATAAACTTAGCATTAGTTATTATTTATAAATATGTGTAAATTTTTTTCAGGTTATTGGAATACCGTCCGACGTTTTTTTTATATATATAATGCAAATTATGTATGGGGCTATTTTGCCTAAATCAGTATACCATCAAATGCATAGGATATTAAAATATTATATAGGAATACTTTAACCTTTCGTCATTACATCGAAACCTTTAAATAGTTGCTTTAAAGAAATTCTATCCATTGACATTTTCGGAGGAGATCTTTATCTTACTAAACAGTGAGATTATTATTCCCCTAGACAACAGAGTTAGATCTTTATTTACAAGAACCCGCAAGAAGCAATTCGGCCCTTCTTGACATATATAATTCGGTCGCTCTACCGTTTATAAATATATATATATATTACTATATATATATTATTATATTTATATAGGTAGGTATATAATATATATATATATTTAGTATATATAATATATATGAGTAAATATATAGTATTATATATATATGCATATATACGCTCTATATATATATATATAATATATATATATAATATATATAATATACTTATTGTTATATATAGGTACCTGTGGTTATACAAGGTCATGAAGAATTTATATACTCTAAAAAGTAAAATGTATTATAGTTTTTATATTATATTACATATATTCTTTTTAATTTACTTCTCTCTCTCTGATAAAAATAAAAAAATTTTAATGTTAGGAAACTGGCGTTTTAATGAAAGAAGAGGTTCTAGATTAGCGGATATAATTGAGTTGCTGTGACTTATTATATTATATAGCGTGGCCTTAGACTAATGAAAGCTTTTGTTACAGTTGTATCTGAGTTTAAACAAGTATTTGTGTGCGAGGGCATAAAAATTAACCTTATGAAATTTCGCTTGACGAAAGGAAAGGCTAAGAATGAAAATGACAAAGATCAAACTAGATGAAATGTATAAAGGAAGGATGTGAAAAGGCGAGAGATATTCATTAAAGTAGTAAACATTTCAAAACTTTTAGTCGAATTTGGAGATAAATTAAATGGATTGGCATGGATGGAGACAGATGAGGAGTAATTTAGCTAGGAAAGAAAATCTTTTTTTTTTGTTTAAGAATATATTTTTCCAAATGTTCAGTATGGATGTGAGACACGGGCTTCACCATTCCAGTGCAAAAATAATTTTTTTTCCGAATTTATTTACAGAATTTGTTACTGCATTCGGAGAAATAAAAAGATAGAGGTCCAACATTTGGAAATGATTAAGTACTTTACTTATTACTTTACTTTACAATATTTTCGATTTAAATATTTTAAATTTCTAATTTAAATTACGCAGAAAAGCAAAATCACATATCCACCGGAAAACCATATATTCAGAAATGATATATAAGAAAGACGGTGTTCATAAGGCACGTTAACTAGTTCAGGGAAGAACTTGTTTCTAGGCCAGAGGCTCCTGAAATGGGACATTCTTCCAGAAATAGTTTATCGAGAGAGGAGTCTGGGATGGCCAAGGGAACATCCCTTGAGATATTGTAACTTTTAAATTAAAATTGCGCAACCAATCTTCAATTGTGTAAACGCCATCTTTGTAGCCTAGGGAGTCGTGTAAACGGCAAACCTCTCACGAGGAAATTGAAAGGCTGCTTTCTCTACCTGTTTGTTTCCTGAAACAGCCTCATGAGATGGGACCTATGCAAAACTCTTTTTCAAACTCTGAATCAAAGTAGGTGGATGTCGATTGCGGAGATCAAAGTGTTCTTGTAGGATCGATTTTGAAAAATCAAAAATTCAGCTTTTTAGCGCTTCTAACAACGAATATGTGGAAATTAAATATTTACTTATCAAGTGGGTTTTATGAAATTTTAATGGGATATTCAGAACCCTACTAGCTCTTGTCGTATAATAACAGAATTTTTTTATTTATGGAAAAATTGGTGAAGAAAAAAATGAACACTCCCTCTGCTCTTAAAACTCTCTACGCTCAACCTTCTCTCATCTACTCAGTCTTCGTTTACATTCTCCAAAAATATGCTCGATGCCATGTGAAAGAGATAATTGAAGCGATTGAGAGCCACCGCATTGTTAAGAAGATTGATATATTTCTTTCATTGTTATAAGTCTTTATTCGTTCTTTCTTCAATTTTACCTATTACATAAATAATTTATTTGTATCATGTGTGTTATAGAATAATTTATGATATGTTTAACAGAAATATCTCAGTAATTTTACAGTTCTAGCACCGCAGTACATATGTGATACAGTATGTAACATATTTGCACTTGCTACCGCACTTTGCACTAACTGTTTTCTATATAGTGAAACTTTATGGTGTTTGAATAAGGTTGCAACAGTCAGATTAAATGTAGGGGAGTGTGTTAATGTAGAAGAATATCAATAAAATGAGGAATACTAAGATTGAACGTGTTAGAGTTATGCTGAGGGTGTGAAAAAGCAGTTGCGTTAAATGATAAGAAGAACTTAGAAATTGTACTCAAAATGGTTTTGGACATGCGGATGGTGGATGATGAAATAGCTCGGATGTTTAACGCGCTGATTATATTAGTTGAGTGTGCTGGCGAATCGACCCGGCTGGCGAACCGGAAGATAATATAGTAGATTTGAGTCGAGCGTACATATAGTGTCTGAAGGATAGGAATATGAGATTGCAGAGGCGAGGAAGGATGCACAGTAAGTTATGATGTGGATTAGCAAGGTTCTGTTGAGCGAAAGCGGAACTTATGGATTTGTGGGCAGCCTGGTCAAGCGGTTAACCCTTACCCACTTGACGAAGGATCTCCACAAGAGAGAC
>JABUQX010093604.1:5000-15000 GCA_015478945.1 Trachelipus rathkii | reverse complement strand
TATATATATATATATATATATATATATATATTACTACTACCCTGACTTATTACTACTACTACTACTACTACTACTACTACTACTACTACTACTACTACTACGACGCAAATTACAACGTACTACTACCGTCCTGACTGTTATTACAACTAGTACTACTACTAGGAGGCCAATTACTACTACTACAACTACTACCACTACTGTTCATCCCCCTTTCGTTATTATTATTATTATTATTATTATCATTATTATTATAAGAATAATTATCTATTATTATTATTATTATTATTATTATTATTATTATTATTATTATTATTATTATTATTATTATTATTATTATTATTATTATTATTATTATTATTATTATTATTATTATCCGCCCAACCCCCCTTAAGCCCTAACCCTTTGTATATTTACATACACTTGTGCGCGCCGTAGGCTGGCGCACACGAGCGTTCGTTGATTACACAGTCATCAACGCATGGGAGGTGTTTATACACACCCCTCACCCCCTTTCGTTATTTATTATTATTATTATTATTATTATTATTATTATTATTATTATTATTATTATTATTATTATTATTATTATTATTATTATTATTATTATTATTATTATTATAGACCGCAACAATCACCCCAGCAACCTTTGTCAATTGAAAATAGTTGTGCGGGCCGTAGGTAGCGCACACGACGTTCGTTGATTACACAGTCATCAGCATGGGGTTGTTTATACACGCCCCTCACCCTCCCTTCGTTATTATTATTATTATTATTATTATTATTATTATTATTATTATTATTATTATTATTATTATTATTATTATTATTATTATTATTATTATTATTATTATTATTATTATTATTATTATTAAAAGTAGTATAATTTTCTTGAACTCAAGAGAGAGAGAGAGAGAGAGAGAGAGAGAGAGAGAGAGAGAGAGAGAGAGAGAGAGAGAGAGGTAGTACTTATGCTACTACTGCTACTATCACAGATGTTATTATTATTGCCACACTCCATCACCTCTTTTCACCTTAAAAACTTCTACATCTGAAGCCGTGAATCTTAGAGTTATTACAAGTAGAATCAACACGAAAACAACTACGAGCCATACCATCCGCGATCCATCATGCACATAGAATTATGTATTGAACATGTTACATGTTTTAATGCATTAATGCATCGATGCATCGATGCAATAATGCTTTAACGCAATATTGCATTAATGCTTTATTGCTTTATTGCTTTATTGCTTTATATCATATTTTAATATGTAATGGGTCTATTTATTAAAACTATTATTATTATTATTATCATCATTGTTATTATTATTGTTATTATTATTTATAAGTTGAAAACGAACGTTGTAAATAGAAATCAAATTATTATTTTACTCTACAGCAGATCGTAAAAACATACGTTTTGCCTTACTTGTGATTGGAGGGTGTAAGCCTTAGCTCAATTCACCCTCCATTGTGTTTGGTCGAGAATTATATATGATCCCTTGTGATTGGAGGGCGTAAACCTTATCTCAATTCACCCTCCATTGTGTTTGGTCGAGAATTATATATGATCCCTTGTGAGTCTAAACTCGTTTCAAACCATAGTCGCTTTAGCTGTCAAGCTGTGAGCAAGTTCTCTACTCTGTCTTAAAAGTGATCCATCTCCAGGAAGAGCGCAATATGGTTCGTCTTAATAGATATACATCTGTACAAGACATCATTCAGTGGGAAGTTAAGATACCGGGTTGTGGAGTTGCATTCTTATATAAAAGAAACCCGAATGGAACTGAATTTTTCACGTGTGTTAGTAATTCATCATATTACAACACAAGGCGTGTTTTCATGAGCCCCGATGAATTACTGTGTATATGTAATCACATAGAGGACTGGCTTACTGAATACTTTAACCCTAATGCGGTATTAAACTACTCGAAAACAGTTATCAGCCAGAGCAAAGGAGCAAAGGACAAACAGCTTACTCTATCCTTCTCTAAACATGCGAACACCATAGGCATGGAAGTTAGACTATGGGAGCGAAGAAACGGCTTAGAAGTATTTGAACGTACCTCGCATGGATTCTACATCTCAGGAATACAACAGCTGAAGTATATGTCAGAGGTGCGCGGGAGGGTGCTAAGGCATATGAAGAGAGTGAGTGTGTTATCTAACTATGTGACAGTCGTTCATTATATGTTATACCAGGAATACTACGCATTCAAGAAAATGCTGGTTGATGATTCTGAAACTGTTATTAAACGATTCCTAGACACTATTGATGTGCAGAAATTCATATATCTTCTTAGGAAACAGTGGCAAGAAAGTATTTACGCTGACGATCCAGAGGCCAAACATACTATGATATCTGAGAGGGAGCTTTTTACATATGTGCTTTCGGATGGTATCGATGAGACACGAACCTACATGGAGGATAACGAAATAAATGACTGGCATATTTGTAAAGATTTACAGAGTATTAATCTTGAGTCTTCGTGAACCTCCTGGGAATGTCTATAACAGTGTTATACACCCTTATAAATATTTTTAATATTATTGTAAATGTATTTAATGATAAAATATTTAATATTCTTGTGAATATATTTAATGTTAAAATATGTACGTCTGTGATTATTAAAGTTCTAGCTATGTAGTAAAGGTTTTTAAATGAAGTTAGTGTTTTATTATCATGAAGTAGACGGTCGTATATATATATATATATATATATATATATATATATATATATATATATATATATATATATATATCTTATATATATATATATATATATATATATATATATATATATATATATATATATTATATATATCTTTATATTTATATATATACATATATATATATATTATCTTAGTCTCTATATATATATATATAATGAATTTATATATATATATATATATATATATATATATATATATATATATATATATATATATATATATATATATATATATATATATATATATATATATATTCTTTATATATATACATATTTCTATGTATATATATGTATATATATATATATACATTATACCTCGAGCACGCTACGAGTATGGACGTGGGTAAATTCATGTTCTTCAGCCCTGCTACATGTATGGTGGCGGGTCCCACAAGCTGCGGTAAAACCTTTCTGCTATTAAACATATTAAAGGATGGTGGAATTTTTGAGCATACACCTGTGAAAATAATCTGGTGCTATAGTGTATTCCAGGAGAAGTTTAATGAATATAATAATATAGTAGATTTCATGAAGGTGTATACGATATTAAATCATTGGAAAATGTACAAGGTCATAAAGTTATAGTTCTGGACGACATGCTGCACAAGTTAAACGAAGATATAGCTGAGACGTTCACGGTGTATTCCCATCATTTAAATATATCTGTATTTTTCATTACACAGAACATTTTTCATCAAAGCAGGTACATGAGGACTGTTTCTTTAAACACTCAGTATCTGATTCTGTTTGGACAACGAAGAGATATGAGCCAGGTCAATGTTCTAGCGTCGCAGATGTTTCCGTTAGCAAGAAAAGAGTTCTTGAAAGTATATAAAGAAGTTACTTCGGATCCATACGGATACTTGCTGTGTGAGCTTCATCCTAGGAACACGCATAGAGTCCTGCTCCGCACCAGCATTCTACCGCATGAGATAGAAACTGTATACATTCCTGAATAATGAGTAGTTTAGTTGTAAAGTATTTACCTCTTATAAAAAGATTTAAAAAGCTGAAACCGGCTGAAAAGCGTAAAATAATCTGTGATGATGAGAAGTTCGTCCAATGTGTATGTGAACTCTGCTTGAATCTTATAAAGGGGAATGTTCCTTTAAACAAGCCTCAGAAGGTAAAGCTGCGTCGACATAGAAACACCATTAAAAAACTCTCCCGTAACATAAAGCAGCTGAAAAATAAAAAGAAGGTGTTGCAGAAGGGGGGTGGTGTATTCCTACCTCTACTTTTCTCAGTTATTGCTCCTCTGATTACCAAGTGGATATCTTCATAATGAAGAAGGTCGCTGTATTACCGTTTAACGAGTATGAGAAAATGAAGTGTAATACTACTTCTTCGATGCAGAGCCCCCATACTCAGCCTACCCAAACACCGCCTTACGCAGTGCAGTCCTCACTGCAAATTCAACCACCACATCATCGTCATTTCTCTCGAGAGAACCAACAACCTTTGACTGCCGGACAAATTCATCAGCAAACTCTACCTTACAGCTTGTTCGACCCTAAAGTTGAGCAGATAAACAATTACGAGAAAGAGGTTTACCGGATATTAAATTCAGACATTAACATCCATGAGAAGCGTATCTTATACCAGGATGCAATGCAGAAATTATTAAGTCTCAAGGATTTGCATCTAAAGGGTACACTAAATAAGTCTGACGGAGAGGAAACAATTTTGCCCCAGAAGTAAAACCTGAGATGAAGAACGAAGATAACTTAAGAAATATCCTGGAGGAGAGCCTGCCACAGGGCTCGCAAATCAGGGCTAACTCTCTATAATATTTTAAAAGAACAAATAACTTGGAATGAGCTAGGCCAAATCATTATTGATGATGAGATAGTTAAAGGGTCAAACATTGTGGATTTAATAGCTGATCTCTCGCGCGACTGGAAGAAGGGGGCTGTAACAGGTTGGCCCACAACAAGCAAGAGCTTCAGACTATAAATTTTCCCCGCTCTTTAGTCTTGAACACACGCAGATTAGCAGACTTGGATGATATTCCCAAAACACCAAGACCCGATTCTAGTCCTTCAGGCATGTCATATGCTTCAGATAAATTCAAACGGGTGGTTAAAGGAAGAGTAAGAAAAAAGCCGTGCCCCGGTCTTAAATGGATTAATTCATAGTTACGCTATGATGTTATTAATATTATTAATTCAATTATATATATATATATATATATATATATATATATATATATATATATATATATATATATATATATATATATATATATATATATATATATATATATATATATATATATATATATATATATATATATATATAGTTTGTTCATTGTTCTATTTTGCTCACTTGTGAATAAATAAATAAATTCATCATATTAAACACTATGTTTTATATTTCCTTTTACCATATATATATATATATATATATATATATATATATATATATATATTTTTTTTATATATATATATATATATATATATATATATATATATATATATATATATATATATATATATATATATATATATATATATATAATGTTTTTATTTATGTCAGTAGACACCATGGGAGGCAAAGGAAATTGGTTGATAAATGATTATTACAGTGTAGAGGAGCCTAATAGCTATGGGGGGTTCACAAGGTTTGCCTCGAGGTTTCCGGACATTGGGCGGAAAGAGTTGAAAGCATATTTAGAGGGTGAGGAGGCTTTCACTCTACATAAACCTGTTCGCAGAAAATTTCCTACCCGGAAAACCATAGCCCCCTGTCTCGATAGCGTATGGCAGCTGGATTTATCCGAAATGGTTAAATACAGCTCGTACAACGATGGGTATCAATACATACTTTTTACCATTGATGTGTATTCTAGATATTTATGGTTAAAACCTTTAAAAGATAAAAAGTCAGGTACTGTATCTGAGGCGTTGAGAGAAATTATAGAGGGTGACAAGCGATGGACGGATCAAGGCACTGAGTTTCTAGGTCGAGAATTTCAAGAATTAGTTAAAGAGCACGACATGGGGTATTACAACACATTCTCAGTGAATAAAGCAGCTATAGTTGAAAGAGTACAGCGAACTATCAAGGAGAAAATGCACCGGTACTTTACCCGCATGAATACTTTTAAGTATATTGACATACTACAAGACCTTGCTCATTCTTATAATAGATCGTTTCACAGAACTATAAAATCTACCCCTCTAGAAATGTCGAAAATAAAGCCTGCGATGCTGCCTCAGCCACAACGAAGAGCCAGGAAAATAAAGGATAATTCAGGTGTATGCTTAGGTGATTATGTACGAGTTTCCAGAGAGGCGGAAAGGTTTAGGAAAGGCTATGAATCAGGGTGGTCTACAGAGGTTTTCAAAGTTCACAATATCAACAGCTTCCCTTATGACGGTTTAAGTATCGTATTTGGGAGATTAGAGGGTGAAAAGATAAAGGCGGATTTTATAAAACAGGAAATACAAAAATACGCTTCAACCTAGTAATGTGTATAAAATTGAAAAGATATTAGGCTCGAAAGGAAAGGGTCGAAATAAACAGTACTTGGTTAAATGGGTAGGTTATCCTGACAAGTTTAACTCGTATATAAAAGCAAGTGAAATTAAGAATCATTAATCAGTATTCATTGTGACCATGGCAAGTACAGATCACTTCTATTTAACTCTGCCTTCTTCGGCTTCGATGAATCTACATCCTGATAATAAACTCTCAGACTTCACGACAGAGCTACTGAACCCTTTTGACATTGAAAGAGACGTTTATGAAGTAGGGTTGTGTGAAGTGATATTAAATACAGATGTGGAAAATGTTCCGCATAATCTTTATTGGATGAATGTCTACAGAAGTGTAGATTGTGTTGAAACTATATTGGATGTGAAGAACACAGGTGCTCTAAACCGCGTTACTGTGGGCACAAGAGAATACTTTTATGAAAGAATTGTATTGAGGAAATCCTATTTTAAGTCAGTTCCTGCAATGTTCAGTTATTTAAATACGCTTTTAGCGACTAGTAATATGTGTAGAGATCTAATTTACAACACAGATATTCATCCCTCTGATGACGAAGTATTAATTACTTTGAGATCAACGGCCGGCATTAACCTTAGAGATATTGACGTGTTTTTCCTCAGGAGATCGTCTTGGCAACGGAACACGTTCATGAACGTAAAGGTTGGTTAGATGTACTGCATGATGTACCTACTATGCTGAAGAGGGTTATGAAAACAGTAGTGAAAGAACGATCATATAACCAAGGAAGAATTAATCGACGAGCAAGACAGGGTATTACATTATACTTGTATTACCTCCGAGATGCTCAAACACCCCGGGATGGCATATGTTTACACTGACATAGTGGAGCACCAATATGTGGGCGACACTACAGCTCCTCTGTTAAGGGTAGTTTATTTTCCTCAAGAGAGTAAGGTAATAACATTCCCAAATGTACACTATCTCTCACTGAACAGGTCATTGATCGGATCTATAAGAGTACATATAAAGGACGTGGAAGGACGACCATACCCATTTACAAGTGGTACATTGATGTGTAAAGTCCACATTAGAAAGAAACGCACGCATCAACTATAACATGATGGAGCATTTTTTAATCAGAATAGAAAATCTCATCTATATGCTACTTGAGTTCATTCAAGAAATAGATGCCTCTGCAGGATATATAAGGGTCATAATCAATTGCATTTTTTCATTCATTGATGCACTCTTGCAGTGTAAAGACAGTATAGGAAAGAAGCTCCAGTTACATAAGTAATAAACATGGAAAGAGTATTCATTGGCTCGAGATCACAAAGAGGATACGGTCTTGGAGGATTTTTCACTAAGTTATTGCGAAGCGCCATTCCCGTATTTAGAAGAGGGGGTGAATATTTAGGTAAAAAAGCTATAAGAACAGGATTGCACACTATGCAGGATATAGCGACAGGAGCCAATCCTCGTGCATCATTAAAAAGACGGATTGCTGAGGTTTCTGACGAGATGCTCGATGACGTTAAACGCAAAATAAGGCGTAAAATGACAGGTCATGGCAGGGCTAAAGTTAAAGGACGCAGGAATGTCACAAATAGGAAAAAGCCTAAGACTAAGAGAGCTCTGAAGAAGAAAGGTCATAAGAAAATCACAACCCGGAAAAACCCTAAGGCTAAAAGGCGCAGGTCTACAAAACGTATTGATGTATTTACCATTTAACTACTATGTGGTATCTTTAACTACAACTTTCGGCTAACATGTATATAAGGGGTTACATATGAAGCTTTGTTCATTATTCAGCCTAACACCACACCAACAAGATGCATTTCCTTCACCCTGCTAGTCCAGACTGCTGCAAGAGCGAATTGGATCTCTTCTCGATGAATCCTACTCAGATTAGCGTGAGCGACAGCAACTTCATCAGCATTAATCCCACACACTCGATAACCAGCACTGACGTTCCTTTAGAGTTCAATATCCCAGGCACCTCAGACCAATATCTAGATCCATCTAATGTATTTCTATATTTTAAAACGAAATTGACAAACCCTGATGGCACAGATCTTCCAACAGGTGACGACCACATAGTGTATGCCGATTGCCGAGTCAAACTTCCTATATACTTGTTTTAACCAGATTGATGTTTATCTCAATGAAACTTCGCTTGGCACTTCAGCAGCTAGTTATCCTTATAGAAGCTACATAGAACATCTACTGAACTTTTCTGATGATGCTAAGCAGTCTCATCTTCAATCCTGTGGTTTTTACAGCTTCAAAGATGAGGCCAAAGTCACGAATAACACATGAATTCTACGGCCGTTTAAATGGTGATATATTCTCTCAGGAAAGACTTATTCTTCCTTCTGTAGATGCTAGAATCCGCTTATCCCGTTCAAGTCCGAAATTCGCACTTAAAATAAAAAGTAATCCTACTGCTACAACTGCATGTCCAGAACCTGTCTTCAAACTGCTAGAAGGGTGAAGTTATTTCCCCAAAGGCATTTGGAAATTGAGAAATCGCTTTTAACAACCACAGCCAAGTACCCAATCAGAAGAGTAGAAACCAAAGTATTTAACTTCACTCACGGATTATCAAGCATCAGCATTCCAAACATCGTTAACGGTAATCTACCTCAAAAAGTAATAGCTGGAATTGTGGAACACGAGGCATATTCAGGACATTATAAAAAATCACCATATAAATTTGCCCCCTTCAACCTTAGGGGTGTCAGTTTACATGTAAATGGACAGCCTTACGGACGTGATTATGAAATGTCATATAATGGGGTGCAATCTCTATGCTCGCGACCTTTCCACGACCTAATAGCCAACACTGTTTCATGCGGTGATAGTGGTACTGGAATAAACCTTGAAGAATACGCAAAGAATAGTAATTTATACGCGTTTGATCTCAGCGCAGATCTTTCAGCTTGTAACGCGAGTCATTTAAACATTCTGAGAAAGGGAACATTAGGACTCAATCTCTCATTTAGCGGAAGTCTACAAACATCCATCACCGTCATCGTTTATCTGGAACACCCTCAGCTTATTGAAATTGACAGAGCCCGTAATGTGCTTTTGAATTACTAAAGATGAATGAAGAAGAAATAAAAGTTATGTTTAAAAACGAGCCTCGATTTTTAGGGGTGTTCGCTATTAATGAAGTAGATTCTGTGAGGCTGAAGAAGGATAGTGGATTCGTGTTCAACACATCGCCTCGAGATGTAACATCGTGGGGACATTGGATTTCCATCTACAAGACGAAGAATGGCATTGTGCACCTGCTTGATTCTTTAGGCTTGAAATTTATTTTAGATAATCATTACATCATTTCATTTTTAAAATATAACAATGTAAATTATATAAAAACTTTGACTCGGGCTGTTCAGCCCTCATACTCTAGTTTATGCGGAGCTTATTGTGTTTATTTCATCAAATGTTTTTTAAACAATATCTGCGTCAATGAATTTGTAAATATTTTCGATGCTAAAAATTTATATGTCAATGATTATTTAGTTTCCGACTATATAATAAATGCTTTAAAATAAAAACATATTTTACTAACCTATATATATATATATATATATATATATATATATATATATATATATATATATATATATATATATATATATATAGATAATATATTATAAAAATATAAAAAAATATATTTATATATATATATGCTCATATATAAATATATATATATATAAAAATATATATATATATATAAATATATATATATATATATATATATATATATATATATATATATATATATATATATATATATATATA